>JAXCLQ010000002.1:8302711-8314359 GCA_035584115.1 Cedrela odorata | reverse complement strand
TGAAAATGTCCGCTTTAAGCGGAATACGTGATCACGTTCTGTAACCGGGTCACCGTGGGTGCAGGTGACACTAATTGGCTAAGCCGCCATGATTTTGTTTGAATTTTGAATGAACTTGTTTGAAATGTAATGATTGTTTAAGTTTTTATATTTTACACTGCATTGACATGTAGCACTTGCATGATTTACTTACTGAGATGATTATCTCACCTTTTATTGAAAAATTCATTTTTCATATATTAGCACATAAGGATGATTGAGTACGTACGCGAGGATGTAGGCGTATTCGTGATTTTATTTTAATATGTGTAATGTGTAAATTAGCTAAGCAACGTGTATAGACTTGTAGGATAATACTTTAGAATCTATTTATACTACAAAGAGTTGTATTAGATGTACATTTGTATGTATATAAAAAGAAAAAAAAATTTTGTGGACTAGAAATGTTTAAGTTTTGTGTAAATAAAAGATTAATGTTGTATGTAGTATATGTAGTTATGTATTTGCAGATAGTAAGAAACAGGCGTGACAGTTCTGCACTTTCTTCTATATAGCGCCTAGTAAGGAGCCATGCCAATATTGACTTGATAGCAATTATTGTATGCAAATTCAATCAACAGAATATGTACATCCCAATTACCTTGAAAATCCATCACACATGCTCGCAACATATCTTCTAAAGTTTGTATGGTCCTTTCTAACTGACCATGAATCTGATGATGGAAAGTAGAACTAAAATTCAATGTAGTACCCATTGTATTATGAAGTATTGACCATAATTGAGATGTGAAACGGGGATCTCAATATGATACAATAGTAACTGGCACTCCATGGAGTCTAATCACTTCTACTATGTATAATCTTGCCAAATTATCCAATGAGTACTTGACTCGAATGGGTAAGAAATATGCATATTTTGTAAGTCTGTCAACGATCACCCAAATAGCATCGTGTCCGGCTTATATTTTGGGCAAACTAACTACAAAATCCATTGTGATGTGTTCCCATTTCCATTCAGGAATAGACAATGGTTAAAGTGTTCTTGTTGGTTTCTGATGTTTTGCCTTTACTTGCTGACAAATTATACATCTAGCTACATATTCTGCTATGTCTTTCTTCATACCTAACTACCAATAATTCTCTTTAATGGTTCGGTACATCTTGGTATTCTAGGATGCATAGCAAAAGTATAACAATGTGCCTATTTCATAATGGCTTTTCTCAACTCATCAACATCTAGCACACAAACTCTGTTTCTCAAAGTTAATGTACCATCTGACTTATAGTAAAAGTCACCTTCCTTACCGTCAAGTACACCTTAACTTATCTTGACTAAATTACTATCTTATATCTGCTTCTCCTTGATTTGTTCTACCAAAGTTGGTCTTACAACAAAATTAGCCACTAAGGCTCTGGCATCATCACCACTCAAGGCTATCTTCATAGCCTTTAATTTTACTAACAACAGCATGTATGATGCTCGAACAAATGCTAACGTAACAGATAATTTTCTGCTTAAAGCATCTGCTACTACATTAGTTTTTCCTAGATTGTTCTCAATAATCAAGTCATATTCTTTGATTAGCTCGAGTCATCTCCTCTGTCTCAAATTCAACTATTGATGCGTAACGAGATACTTCAAGCTCTTATGGTCTGTGAAAATTAAACACTATTTCCCATATAAGTAGTGTCTCTAAATCTTCAATGCAAAGACTATTGCTGCTAATTCTAAATCATGGGTAGGGTAATTAACTTCATGCTTCTTCAATTTTTGAGAAGCATAAGTAATCACCTTCTTATTTTGCATTAGTACACATCAAAGTCCTTTTTTAGAAGCATCACTGTATACAGCATACACACCTCTCGGTATAGAAAGTCTTAAAATCGGAGCAGAGGTAAGTCGATCCTTCAATCTTGAAAACTCTGCTCATACTGGTCATCCCACTCAAACTTCACTTCTTTTCTTATTAGTCGTGTCAATGGGGCTGCCAATAAGGAGAAACCTTCCACAAACCTACGACAGTAACCTGCCAATCCTAGGAAACTTATAATCTCTGTGACATTCTTTAGCCTTTCCCATTGTATTATTGCTTCAATCTTGTAGGGATCAACAAAAATTCCTTTCTTTAAGATCACATGTCCCAAGAATACTACCTCATGAAGCAAGAATTCACATTTTGAAAACTTTCTGGGCATGTTCTTTCTTGGTTCTTGAATACACCAAGATATCATCTATGAAAGCAATTACAAACTTATCAAGGTAAGGGTGGAATATTCGGTTCATGAAATCTATGAATGCAGCTGGGGCATTGATTAACCCAAACGACATTATAAGGAACTCATAATGCCCATAACGAGTTCAGAAAGCTATCTTAGGTACATCACTTTCACGAATCCGCAATTGATAATAACCCGACCTTAAATCAATATTTGAAAATATACCAGCACTCTGTAACAGATCAAACAGATCATCAATCATCGGCAATGGATACTTGTTCTTGATGGTGACTTGATTCAACTGTCGGTAGTCTATACATAACCGTATGGTTCCATCCTTCTTTTTAACAAATAAAATTGGTGAACCCTAAGGTGACATACTTGGTCAAATAAATCCCTTATCAACCAAATCTTGAAGTTGCAATTTTAATTCCCTGAGCTCAATAGGTGTCATGTAATATGGGGGTATGGATATAGGTTTAGTGCTAGGCATTAACTCAATACTGAAGTTAAATTCTTGGTCTGGTGGTAATCTTAGCAAGTCATCTGGAAAAACATCTAAAAATTCTTATACTACTAGCACTTGTTCTATCGAATACCCTGCAATTGATGTATCAATTACATGTGCCAAATATGCTTGGCATTCTTTCTTTATTAATCTTTGTGCTTCCATTACTGACACAACGCATGTATGAAGCATATTATGCTCTCCCATCATCATTAACTCTGGTTCATCTAGGCTCCTAAACACAAATAGTTTAGTAAAACAATCTACTGATGCTCGATGCCGAGATAACCAATCCATACCTAGAATGGCATCAAAATCTTTTCTTCTTAGAGAAATTAAATTGGCTTCCAATTCTACCCCATTTACGATAACAACACAATCTCTAAAGACTGTCTTCCTTAACAACTTCTGTCTTAGAGGGGTATGAACTATCAATTCTGGATCTAGTAGCGACAACTCTTTATTAGCACGAGATGCAAATATATGACTAATAAATGATTTATTTGAACTTGGATCAATAAGGATGTATGCATCTTAGTTGAATATGGTAACAGTATCTATTACCACTTCTGGATTAATCTGGGCCTGTTGTTGATGTGACGAGTAGGTAGGATTCTGACTAGTTGTAAGTTGTCTATTAGTTTCTATTTGAACCAAGCCAATATTTCTTCATATGCCCTAGTTGCTCACAATGAAAACACATCTGAGGCAATCTACAGTTACCACTGTGGTACTTCTTACAGTTTAGACATTTATTATTCCCTGCCTCTGTGCAAAACTTTGTCATAACCCTTAGGCTGATGATGCAAATCGAGATGGTTTCTGACCTGGTGGAGAAAATGGAGGATTACTAGTTGGACTAGTAGCTGAGGCACTACTAGAACCCACTACTACGACTCTTTTTAGATGGTTGCCCCACCTGTATACTAAGATCTTTTCTCTTCTGAAACATGCTTCAAGACTTCCTTTTTCCTACTAACTTTTCTGCCTTTAAAGTCAACTAAATCATCTCCTTGTAGTTCTGATTCCTAGTCAACGACATCTTTTCTTTAATTTCAAAATTTAACCCTTCCTCGAACTTAGCACATAAGCTATCCTTATTGCCAAATTTAGGTACAAATTCCATTAACTCTCTTAACTGAGTTTTATATTCTATCACTATTTTCTCTATTTGTTTTAGCCTAAGGAACTCTTGCTTCTTTTGATTATAATGGAAATTGTTATAATATTGATCTTTAAATTCCTGCTTGAACTCAGCCCACGTCAAAGGTGATGTCGACCTTGCTTGAATATTTTCCCACCATGTAGTTGCAGTATCCTCCTATAGCCGAGTAGCTACTTTCAATTTAACATCATCCTCTAATTTCATATCTTCTAGATCTTTCTTCACTTTCTTTAACCACATGTTGGCTATTATCGCATTTATTGTACCATTAAATAGTACACTTCTAAGTTATCTGATTTCTTTTATAAGCTTGGAAAGTTTTAGAGCTGATCTTGATGGTTCAGCTGATGCTGAAGCTGTAGCAGTCCTTAGATATAGATAGGGATAAGGGTATGGATAGGGATACGGTGTTGGCCTTGGTAGCCCTTATGTCTGATAAGACCTTTGTGTGTTCCAATATGCCATAAAGGCTACCCAGGCCTTTGGGGTCATAGGAGGAGGCATTCCTACTCCTTGTGGCGGATATTGAGGTAGAGGTACTTACGGTTCCTCTATTTCAAGAGGTGGTACAAATGAAGAAGTATCTTATTCTGAATAGGGGTTAATCTCTCTCCATGGTCTAGCCCTTCCTCTACTAGATCAAGGTGCCATTTTCACTACAAAAAGAATTCACGACTTCAAAATATATATATATATACTAGTGGTAATCAAACCCTAAAAATCAACTCACTTCTTATTCACTAGGTACTTTTCAAATTTTAATTTAAAAATTAGATAAATTGTTCAAAAATACTTTTAAACACATTTCTAAAAATATTTTTCGAAATCGAGCTCTGATAACAATAAAATTGTCATGCCCTCACCTGTGGGGTCTACACATGACAACTGCCACAAGCCCTCAAGACACTTTCTTAACCTCTGAATATGTCTTTTAGGCTTGTAAGGTTGCTTGGGTACATGTTCCTTGTATAATTATTCTTTTAATCTTGTCTCTCTGAGACATTTTTAAACCATCTCATAAAATAAAAGTATACTCAATATAAAATACATACAAGTTATATATCCAATTTCGTTAGTTTACATCCATAAATAAATATATACAAAAGTTTTTCAAACAAACCCAGTGGACTATCTTGCACAACTAATGAGTCAAAAACAAAACCAATACCTAAAGCTTTACATCCCTGAATGATCACCACCACTTGGTAATGTTATTTACTTCTTTCTACTTTATGAAACTAGCTCCTCTTCCCGGTGGTTACCTTGGCCGTGGTAATCCCGAGACCACCAATAGGCTTTATGCACAGAAAACGATACTCATTTATTAAAACAGTTTCTTAAGTATAAAAATATATGCTCAATTTCTAAAACTGGCCCACCACTGACGTTGGTCTCGAGTAGTCATGTGGTAATACACAGGACTGTCCTCGTTAATCTCATTGGTGGACAACTCTATAACTTCCACCTATCCATCTACCCCATTTGTGGCGCACTCACTTAGGTGGCCTCTCATAACTCCGTCCCTAGACTACTTTCCTATGGCTATAGTCATATACCAACCTAGCTTTTCGGCCATAATCAAATTCATTTACATAAACATTTATAATAATTTCATTATCAACATTATTATAAAAGCATGCATTTCAATATTAAACTTGACCTCTTGGCCAATCACATATTTATTCAAACAACAAGCCATTCATATTTTATTTAAATCAACAATCAATAAATCATTTCTTAATTCATAAAATAATATGTTCCATAAAGTATTTTAAAAGTGAAAACGAGTAAAAACAATTTCACTCACATAAACAAGAGGGTATCTACTCCCAACACTACTTCTCGCACCTAGTATGTCCATTTTCCAAGTGCTCGGCGCCTATATTACACATATATAACATCATGAATTTTGATATTCTAATCAATTAATATTTATATTTTATATGCAATGTTCATAGTCATTTTATCTCAATTTCCTTAGTTTGGCACATTTAACCTTATTAGGCTGCTTCTCGATGATTATTTAGCTAATTCCCAACAATGGAATTCCATGACAGTAGTTATCGCAATATTCGCATTTTCATATAAAATGGTTATATGTATTCCAAATGTTATTTTACCGTTCATTTAATATTTTATACTTCCCAATGTCGCCAATTAATACCAATCTATGTTTTCTACTCAAATTTAATAGGAAACCCTCAGGTGAACAGTGAACCCTAACACTCAAACATGCTCAAATTCATCAAATTGAACTTAGAATGGGTTTATAGACTTACCTTTAGTCTGAAGATGTCCTTAGAAACCTCACATTGGCGTTTAAACCCGAAACTCTCAAATTGATTTGAAACCCTAACTCATTCCCGCACTCTTTCTTACTGTTTCAAGCTAAAATCAGTACTACATTGCAAAGGAGAAGAAAAGGAATCACTTGACCATGAAATTTGGGTGAAAATGTCGAAGATTTGGTGAGATCTATGAACTATCATGAGAATGAGGGAAAGAAATAGCTTTTAGAGAGAGAGAGGAAATGGACGAGTAAAAACTCCTGGAATCGTTTCCCCCATTTTGTGGGTATTTAAAAATGTATGTATATTAACTAATTTGGCTGCCGAATCTTGCCCAAATTTGTGTAAAATATCAATACTTTTAACTTAGGTATCGATCCCTTTGGGTTAGGTATCGATATGTTCATGCAAGTTCGATTCTAGAATTTCTTTTAATCCCGAGTATCGATATATTAACGTTCAATATATCGATCCTTTTTTCATATATTGATACCCTTGCGTAAGGTATCGATTTGGTTTACGTTACAAATAAATTTTGAACTCTTTGTCTCAGTATGTATCGTTACCTTTGATGAAGGTATCGATTTGGTCCATCTTGTAATTATTTTTCAACTCTCTAACTTGCCACGTATCGATACTTCTCTTCATAAGCATCGATCTGTTTGATCTGAAATTCCTTCCTAAGCTACTGACTTGCAAAGTATCGATACCTTCCTTCATAAGGTATCGATCCGTTCATCAAGTATAAACCAGTTTCCCTAATGTATCGATACATTTAGATAATGTATTGATACTTTCAACTCTATATATCGATATTTCATGCTCATAACATAGTTTAACCCTTTCTTTTCATTCACAAACACCATTTTCGTTTACCTTTCAGGGGCTCCGTCCCCGATCCCCCGCAAGAGCGCTGCCCCTTGTCCCTACTCGCTAACCGATTAGTGAGATCGCTGAATGCTTTAGAATAGGGCATATGTGAAATATATTATAATTCCAAATTATGAGTTTCATGAACTAATTTAAATCCAATTAAACCTCGTTAATGTGTCAATTTATCTTGTACAATGCACATGGGATAATAAATATCATTAAATATCTATCTTACCTCTATGTTTGAAAAATAGGGTTTACAAAATATGTTGGCATGATTCTCTCAACATTACTTGATCAATTTACCATGGATTATGATGATATAATTTTGTAATAGATTGATATATGTTATGGTTAAATGATACTTATGAGTTTATAAAGTTTTATTTTTAGATTTATAATATTTTGTGTTTTTTTGTAAAACATTTCTATACTTTTTATGGAATTGCTGTTATCAATTTTATTTTATATGATGGACTAGATATTTTATTTTAAATTAATTCTAAAAATTTATAGTGTTAATTAGATAAGTTATAAGTTTAAATTTAATATTTCATAATAATACAAGTAGATTTGAAAAAACAAAAAATTTACTAAAAACCTATGAACATCAACACGAGTTTGATAAATGTTAAGTATTCATGTAAGTGGATTTGATAATGAAATGTCAAATTTGTTACTAATTTAAAGAGGATTTAGTATCGAATTTTATTCCAATAATGATAAATTGGTACTTTTTTTGTGAATATAATTTTTTTGATGCTTTTTTTAAATTTTACAAGTAGAATAATTATACATTAAATGAGTATATGTTAGATGATATTAAGAGTGATGTTATATTTATTTAATTTAATTACCTTAATAATAAATTAAATATTTTTATTTTAATAGTAAATGTGCAAATGGACCATCCAAATATTTATAGTTCATGAAAACATGCTTATCAAAGATGCGTTTGTAAATTGGCTTATTAAAAAACACCTCTTAAAATTCTAAAATAGGTAAGAAAAATTCTATCATTAATCAAAAGAATCATATTAATTTTTTAAAATTGTATCGTAAGTGATAATGAGACTTTTATCTATTAAATAGTAAAATGAGATAATTAATCATTTTACAAATTATAAAATTTATTATCCAATTGAAGAATTATATCACTTACTTAGGATACAAATTGGTATAATTACTTGGAGTGTCTAGTATTACTCTTTGTCAAAAACCTCCAATATTTTTTTCAAAAATCATTGGGGATGGAATCATAGGCTCGGTTTGTTCTAGTCCATTCAAATAGTTGTAACCCTGGCTTATCTATGACACTAAATTTATTTAGGTTTTGTTTGAGATAGAAGTATTATAATTTTAAAACTAAGAATATTTTGAGGTGAAATTACTAAATGTTTTCTAAACACTTTATCTTATATACTTTCAAATCTCAATAAAAGCTCAATAGTCTTAAATTAAGCCTCAATTGACAAGGTTATATTCAACTAATTTTTAAGCACAATAGATCTAAATTTTTCAAGATCCAACTCACTCATTTCACACCTCTAAATGTAATAATATTTAATAATATAAGTGTTTTAATAGATTGGAGACGAGGATAAAACCATCATCCATATTTAATTTTTGGGTGAGGATGGGGAATGAGCTTTTTGTCTCAGTACATTCTTGTTTTTCATTTTAGTTTTAAATTACTATTAAAATTAAAGAGTAAAAGTAAAAGAAATATGTAAATACTAATTTAGGTTTATTGTGCCGCACAAAACAATTACACAAGGACAAAACACTCAAACTAAACAACTAATGGATATTGCAACTAAACTGACAAATAACAAATAATTCATTTGTATCTCCGTGGAACAACTTGTAAAATTTTGATAGATTCGCAATCATAAGATTGGTGCTAAAATGTTCAATTGACACTTTATGTTTTTGAACTTCTTCTTTAACGAGAAGATATTTCAAATTCATATGTTTAGTACCCTTGGAATACTTGTCACTTTTAGAGAAGAATACTATTGCAAAATTATCATAATAAATTTTCAATGGCTTGACAATACTATCGATAATCCCCATCTTGAAATAAAGTTCTGCAACCAATTTTATAAACTATGGCCTCAAAACATGTTAAAAATTCAGCTTCTATGATGAATGCAGCAATTACAGACTACTTCGCAGCCTTTATGAAATTGCTCATTTAGCTGAAAGAAACAAATAAACAAAAGTATACTTTCAAGTATTAATACACTAAGCATAGTCTGAATTTGAATATCCGATGACCTCTAAGTAATCTGACTTTCTATAAGTGAGCATGTGATCTTTCGTTCCTTACAAGTATCTCAAAACTTTCTTTACAGTTTTCTAGCGATCTAATCTTGGATTACTTTGGTACCTTTCCAACACTCCAACAGCAAAGCTGATATCTGGTCTAGTACAAGTTTAGACGTACATCAAACTCCCGATAAAAGATGCATAAGGAATTTTATTTATTTGTATATGTTCCAATTCATTCTTTGGGCATTGTATAAGACTGAATTTGTCACCTTTCTACACTGAAATTGTAAACCCTGTTATTCAAACATAGTGATAAAATAATCATTTAATGACATTCATTATCATACGTGCATGATTCAAGATTTATTTGACACACTAACGAGACTTAGGAGAACTTAATTTAGCTTAATAAAATGATTAATATAGACTTATTCGCATTTTTTGAAAAATTGAAAAAAAAAGGACTAAACTGCAAAGTTTTCATGGACTAAATTGTAAGATTTTTAAACAGTAAAAACTGAGTTATTGTAGCAGATACTGTAGCAACTATCGATTGGTTTGAGAAAACGGTTGATCGGTAACATATGTGTGTGGCACTGTAGCAGTCCGATCAATGAGATGGAGGAACCGGTCGATCGGCAGTGTGGGTGTTGAGCAGCACCTTAGCACTATAGCATACACTGCAGCAACACTGTAACACCAGTTGACTAGGTTGCTGCGAAAATGTGTTTTTTTTTTTTTTTTTTTTTTTTTGCAAAAATTTCAAAGGTTTTAAGAGCATTTTGGTTTTTTTGCCCATTATATATATATATATATATTTAAGCCCTTCAATAATTTCTCATTCATTCCTCTCACTAAAAACTTAAAAATCATCTTCTTCTCTCTAAAACAAACCGTCATTTTCTCCTCTCTCCGTTTTACTATGATTTCTTAAATTTCTTCCAATATCTTTGCAAATTTCATTGATTTATGCATAGGAAACATTAATAGTGTTAAATTAGCGTTAGATTAAGTACAATAACAATTATACATATATTAATATGGGTTTATTGGGCATATTTGTTTGAGTGAATATGTGTTAATATGTGTTGGTATAGCCTCGTGAAATATTGTGTGTCAACTAAGGAATTTAGTCACGTTTTTCACGAGAATTGCATTTAGTACAATTATATTGATTATTTAAATAGAATAATTCATTAATTATGCATGTGTGGTATTAGGCTACGAGGATCTAAGAGAAGAACCAAGTATGTGTGAAGATTGTTAATGGAAGTGGTTACCCTTCCCTTACAATGAGTAAATTTATACATACATGAATAAATAAATATATGCACGTTATATTTATAAGTATTGCTTGTGTGTTGAACAAGTGATTTGCATGTTAAAGCAAAAGTTAAAAATAAATTGTTTCATATGTTTTAAATTAATATTGGGATGATTTATATTTTCGGTCTGCTATTGAAATGTGTTTAATATACATGCTAAAATGGTTAGGAGGCTAGAATTAATTTATACATTTTATGATCTTTGTTTGAAAATGATATGGTTGAGGAGGCCGGGTTTGATTTAAATGAATTGAAATCAATGATTGTAAATAATTTATTTTTAAGCACGTATATTGGTGATGAGGCCGATAAGGCCAGATATTATTGTATGGCTTATGGGCCAGTTTATTGACTATATATATAGGAAAGTAGCTTATGGACGAACATATGAGAGGCCGCATAGGTAAGTGAAGCCACAGTGGGGCTGGTATAAGGGAGAAGTCTATGGCAAGCCCACTATGTGCGATGCTCATTTGTACAGTTATATAGATACTCTATGAAAAGTTCTGGCAGCTTGATAGGGTTATCTTGAATTTGACAGATTATGAGGACAGTCACTCGTGTCACTAAGTGACTATTCGGAGCTAACATCTGTGAGACGGGCAGTGGCTTCTATAAAAGACATGTTTTATAGAAATAAATTATTTTAAATAGTGTGAGAACATAGTTTTATATTTTGTAAGGATTCATTGCATATGGATTTAATGCATGAAAGACTCACTGATGGTTTTCGACGTTATCTCGGCCAAAATAGTTATTAAGAAAGTATGGTCAGTCTGGTTGTTTATTTAAAAACTAATTGCAGACCTATAATTTATTTTACAGTTATTTGATTTAAATGAATATGTGTATATATATATTTTGAGCATGCGTTGAATAGAAACCTCAATATTATGATTTGGAAATGTGTGTGCATGTATGTATATATATATATATATATTATTTACCTACTAAGTATAGTTGTATACTCACCCTTCACTATTTTGGCTTTCAGGCTA
>JAXCLQ010000002.1:8273001-8302611 GCA_035584115.1 Cedrela odorata | reverse complement strand
TATATATATATATATATATTATTTACCTACTAAGTATAGTTGTATACTCACCCTTCACTATTTTGGCTTTCAGGCTAGGTGCTTTAGTTCTCGCCGGACTAGTGTTAGCTACAGAGAGCATTTGGCGCTCTGGCAGGTCATCATCTTAACTCATGTGTATTATATCCAACTGGATAAAGTTATTTGATTTTGTAATGGTATTGGAAACAAAACATTTATGTAAATGATTCTATTTGTTTAAACAGAAAGAAAATGATATTTTATTATTTGTTATGCATAGTGGATAAATTGATTAAGGAGATCAATTCTTTGATGATAATCCTATAGATGAGAATTTCTTTTTTATGAACTATTTTCAAGTTTTAGAAATTGAAAGAAAAGTTTACAAGCTCTTTTGATACATTCTGAGTATATACGGTGTATCATGAAAGTTTGTGGCCATTGTCACTAGTAGACCCTAGGTTCAAGGCATGACAATTTAAGTAGTATCAAAGCACTTGGTTTTGAAATGTGCTATTAAATGTTTTGAAAATAGCTTGATATTTTAAAACAAGTTGAACATGGTTTTGAAAATGAATTAATTTTTAAAATTAACTAGTGAACAATGAATTAGTCAAGTCGTATATAGATATATGTTGCTATGAAGCATGTATGATCGAACTTAGTTTCTTTAACTGGTAAGTGAAGATGCATGCTTCCTCCGCATACGGAAGAGGAAGGGGTAGACCATGGAGAGAAATAGTCCCCGATACGGAATAAGGGTTTATTGACAATAATTCATTTGGATCGTTCAGATTATATGACCTTATTTATTTTCTTATAGATATACAATGCCATTGCGATGTATATTTGGAAATGATGTGTAAATTTGATATAAGTTTGAATTTCGGCAAAAATTGAACTAGGTTTAGTTTTAGGTAGGCCGAGTTTGTGTGAAGAGATTGGAAGTGCTTACATCTTTATTCTATGGTTATTTCATTAAGAAATAATGTTGCCATGAGGTAGACTGAAGGGTGACTACACCCCCTACAGAACAAGTGAGGGGTAATAACAGTGCATATGCTGAGAATATGAGATAATGATAAAATATGAGAATTATCATAGAGAGACAACTTTAAAAATAGATCTCATTATGCTTAGGATTCATAATTTCTATACCATTCTAGGAATGGGTTGGTTATCGTAATATCGGTTTTTGGTGGATATATGAGTTTAGAGGAATCAATTAGAGAATCCCCTATTTACAAATTAGTTTCCATATATATTTCCAAATGAGTTGCTTAGAATACTTCTGGAGCAAGATTTCAAATTTTAGTATAGACTTTATGCCTGAAAATAACCTAATCTATATGGCTCTGTACTATATTATACTAGTAGAGCTCAAGAAGCTCAAAGTTTAGTTGTAAAATTAATTTATGAGGGTTTCATTAGACCTAAAGTTTTATCTTAGGGTACACCTATTTGTTTGTAAAGAATAAAAATGGTAACTTGAGGTTGTGTATTGATTTTCATCAGTAGAATAAGGTAAACATCAGGAAAGAGTACTCGATGCCTAATATAGATTATCTTTTTAATTAGTTGCAAGTACTGACTGTAATTTTTAAGATCAACTTAAGATAAAAGTATTATTAGTAAAGAATTTGGGAGAATGATGGTTATAAAACTCCCATAAGAATGAGATACGGACATTATGAGTTTTTTGTGTTGACAAGTTTATTAATAAAAAATATTTGTTTAGTAAAAGATTGAGAAACATGTGTTTTTCAAGTGATATCTTATAAGATATAAATTATAAGTAAA
This sequence comes from Cedrela odorata, assembly GCA_035584115.1. Taxonomy (NCBI): domain Eukaryota; kingdom Viridiplantae; phylum Streptophyta; class Magnoliopsida; order Sapindales; family Meliaceae; genus Cedrela; species Cedrela odorata. The sequence goes on along the minus strand of JAXCLQ010000002.1, from coordinate 8,300,811 downwards.
ATTAAATTTCAATGTTATAATTTGGAGCAATATTACTATGTAAGATTTCGTATATACTTATAAAATGCAATAATTGGAAGAGTAAAGAATTGAAGTTTTTGTTGATATCATTTTCATGTACATCATGATAATTATTCACGAGTTGGGTTATAAAATGATGTTACTGAATTCTTTTATTAGTGCAATATTGAAATAGTATGGAACTCTATTGAAGACTAATTAATTGATTTTATGTAATGTATTAATATTAGTCGATATGGTTTTAATGATTGGATGATTTTCTTCCTTCAAGTTATTTATGGTGACTTGAATTAGTTTTATTAATATATGCATGTGTATTCAGAGAAATTTATGAGATTGCTTTCAAGTATATGAGTTGTAGAGTATATTAAAATGTTGGAAAATTTTGAATTGTTTTATGATTACAAGTTGGTTTTATCCAAATTATAGGGGAGACTTTGCTAAAATTATCTTGGTAAAATGTTAATAAATTGTGCATTTGATTCATATCAAAGATATGCTAGTATTGTCTTAAGAATAATTATAGAGATTCGTTGTAGGAACCGATGTAATTCCTACATTTTTAGTTCCATAAAGTTTTTATATTGGTTACAGTACGATTAGTACTTATGTTGGGGTTTATTAAAAGTATTTATAAGGATTTTAAGTTAATAATATATATTCCCAGTTAGAATGATGATGCAATTTAATTGTGAGTCTTAATATAAAGTTTGAAAAAGATTTAAGGAGTTGTAGAGGTAGTGTCTACATCATGGTCTTCCTGACTGGCTGCTTATGGAGACTTTCTAAAATGGACTCCATTTAGTCGGGATTACCATAGATATAGCTGCAGTAGGTGTTTTAATTGGATAAATAAGCAGAATAGGCATATATATTATTAGAAGAAATAATTTACAAAAATTATTAATGATCAAATGAAAAAGGTATGCCAAAGAAAATTCCAAGTATGTATGATGTAGATGGCATAAGTATGATAAACGTCAAGGTTGATTCTTTAGTAGAAATGTTTGCTAAGTTCGATAAAGTGAATTCTATTTCTAGTTTGAGTTATGATTGGTATAAAGATGTTTACATGAGTTCTGGCTACATGCAAGCAAAACAAACTCAATTTGTTTCTAATCTTAATAGGCAACAACAAAGTAATTTATTTTCCCAAACATATAACTCAGTCTAGAGAAATCATCCAAATTTTTCTTGAAAAGAACAAGGTAATCAATTAATTAGTTATGGACCTTTTCATCCTCCTGGTTTTAGCCAAGATAACCTCAACCAAAAAATAAGCAATCTTAGGAGATAGCAATTGAGAAGTTAGTAAATACAACCTCAAAGATATTTTAGAGGTTGAAATAAAAGGTTTACCATATTGCAAATTCGAATAAAAATATGGGGATGCAAATGAGGCAGTTAGCCAATTTCATAAATTCTCATGGATATAGTAATTTACCTAGTAAGACAGAAGTCAAATCTAAAAGAACATTACAAGTTTGTCACTTTGAGAAGTAGTAAGCAACTTGGTGAGGTAAATGGTGAAATTGAAGTTAATGAGATAAAGTTGTGTGATCAAATAGTTCGAGTTCTGGGAGAGGCAAACTTCCCTTAAAGGAATAAACAAATATCTCGGTAACCGGGGTAGGAAACCTCAGAAGGCCGAGGGACAAATTTCTACTCAGTGGGCCCACGAGGGACACTAGGCTGTAACGCGATAATTTGATAGTTTAGGTTTGAGTCAACAGTAACTAGGTCAAGGGCCGAGGCATTACATCATGTGTTTAGAATGGATGTTATAGATTAGTCGATCAGCGAGATTTTTAAGATTAGAAATATTAAAGAACCTCATGAGACTTATTCAGTAAGTATGGAATAAGTCAAGATGAAGATCTAGAGGTTGCAGCATGTGTAGTAGATGCTACATATTCTAGGCTAAAATAGAGAGATGAATTTTGAGAATTTGAAAAAGGTAAGCCATTACCTCTTTCTTTTGATATGCAAGCACTAGTCGTTGAGTTAAAACCATTACTCTTAAATCTCAACTATGTATTTTTACGTGAAAATAATACTTTGCCTATGATTATAAGTGATTTTTTGTCTAATAATTAACTTGATAATTGTTGTATGTTTAAAAAAAAAAAAAGGGCAATGAGATAGACTAAATTAGACCTTAGAGGACTTAACCCTTCATTGAACATGTATTATAGAATTTTAAGGTAGCTCTGATATGCACATGTTATTAATTGCAATTATATATAATAATAGTTGTTCAGCTAATATTAAGATACTTGGCAACAAATATTTTAGAAAATAATGAACACATTCATTTTGGGGTTTTAGAAAGTTTCACCTTGAAAATGAGTGATTTGTTTTCGGAATTAAGGAAAGTTGTATCATTCGTTAAAGCAAACCATATGAAATAGTGGAATGTGTATACACGGTAGCCTACTGATTGGAATTGCCATCAGACTTGACAATAAACCATAATGTGTTCTATGTTTCGAGATTAAAGAAGTACATATTGGATCCTTAGAACATTTCAGAGACACCTCAAGTAAAGTGTAAAGGTGATCTAAATTATAATATTTATCTAATGAGGATAGTTGATTGGTAGTATCGGGTTTTGAGAGTAAAACTGTTTCTACGGTAAAAGTTGTGTGTGGTGGTATGTAAATGTCAATGGCATAACTTGAAAGTCTAGCATTCCGTGTCCTAACAATATGTATATTTCATTTAATAAATGCATCTGTTAAGTGGAATTTTGGGGACAAAATTTTTCTAAGAGCTGTTCTTCGAATATAGGGATAAAATGGTCATTTAATGACATTCATTATCACACGTGTATGATTCAAGATTTATTTGACATACTAATGAGATTTATGAGAACTTAAGTTGGCTTAATGAAATGATTATTAGGATTTATTCGTATTTTTTGAAAAATTGAAAAAAAAAATGAACCAAACTGTAAAGTTTTCATAAATTAAATAGTAAGATTTTTAAACAGTAAAAATTGAGTTACTGTAGTGAGGGGTACTATAGAAGGGCACTATAGAAAGATACTGTAGCAATTGGTTGACCAGTTGAAAATAATGGTTGACCAGCAATGTGGGTGTTGGGCTACACTCTAGCACCAGTCGATGGGTTGGAGAAAGTGGCCAACCGCTTTGTTGTGAAAGTAGTTTCTTTTTATTTTTTTTTTGTAAAAATTTCAAAAATTTTAAAGGTATTTTAGTCTTTTTGCTTATTTTATATATATATATATATATATATATATCCAAGCCCTCAATAGTTTCTCAATCATTCCTCTTACTAAAAACTTAAAAATCCTCTCCCTCTCTTTAAAACAAATCGTTATTCTTTCCCCTCTCCATTTCTCTACGATTTCTCAAATTTCTTCTAATATCTTTCAAAATTTCCATCACCAAATGATTACTTGACGTCTTTTTTTCAATTTGATACCAATTTTGAGTAAAAATGGGCAAGATCGAGCGAAGATGAAATTTGAGTTTCGAAGATAATTTGAGACTTTTCTGATCAAACAATTATTCGAGGTTTCTAAGGGTCTCTACGGAGTACTGATATTTCTAATAACTCGTTATAGGCTTAATTTCAGGATTTTACAACATTTAGAATTTGAGTTTTACTGTTCACTCAAAAATTTAGTAAATTTTCGTGTAGAAAATGTAATTATGTGTTGATTTGAGCTAATTGGAAATACATGATATTATATATGCATTGAATATTTCTTGGAATGTGTACATCCATTTTAGATGAAAATATGAATTTGAGAATTTCATTGATTTATGCATAGATAACGTTAATAGTGTTAAATTGGTATTAGATTAAGTATTATGACGATTATACATGTGTTAATCTGAATTTATTGGACATATTTGATGGACAAATACGAGATTTGAATAGGGATTCCATTATTAGATATAATAATTGAAATGTGATGTAGAAATATAAATTAGAATAAATCGGCCATAAGATTTCGTTGTTGGAAATCGGACAAATAGCCGTGTTAGTAAAACCTCATGAAGTGTTGTGTGTTAACTAAGGAATTTAGTTAGATTTTTCACGAGAATTGCATTTAGTACAATTATATTGGTTATTTGAATAGAAGAATTCATAAGTTATGCATGTGTTGTATTAGGCTATGAAGATTCGAGAGAATGACCGAGTATGCATGAGGATTGTTGTGGGAGTGGCTACCCTCTCCTTACGATGAGTAAATTTATATATACATGAATAAATAAATACATGCATGTTATATTTATAAGTATTGCTTGTTTGTTGAACAAGTAACTTGCATGTTAAAACGAAAATTGAAATAAAACTTTTTTATGTGTTTTAAATTGATATTGGGATAATTTATATTTTTGGTCTGCTGTTGAAATATGTTTAATATACATGCTAAAATTGCTAGGAGGCCGAAATTGATTTATACATTTTATGATCTTTGTCTGAGAATGATATGGTCGGGGAGGCCGAGTTTGATTTAAATAAATTAAAATTAATGATTGTAAATGATTTGTTTTTAAGCATGTATATTGATGATGAGACCGGAAATGCCAGATATTGTTATATGGTCAGTGGGCCAATTTATTGATTGTATATACAAAGAAGTAGTCTATGGACGGACCTCTGAGAAGCCGCATAGGTGAGTAAGGGCGCAGTGGGGCTAGTATAAAGGAGAAGTCAATAGTAAGCCTACTGTGTGCGATGCACATTTGTGCAGTTATATAGATATCATATGGAAAGTCCTGGCAGCTTGGTAGGGTTATCTTAGATTTGACAAATTACGAGGACAATCACTCATGTCACCAAGTGACTACTCAGAGCCAACATCAATGAGACAAGCAGTGGCTTTTATAAAAGGCATGTTTTATAGAAATAAATGACTTTAAACAATATGATAACATAGTTTTATATTTTGTAAGGATTCATTGCATATGGATTTAATGTATGAAAGACTCACTGATGGTTTTCGACGTTACCTCAGCCAAGGTAGCGGTTGAGAAAGTATGGTCAGTCCGGTTGTTTATTTAAAAACTAAATGCAGACATATAATTCATTTTACTGTTATTTGATTTAAATGAACATGTGTATATATATATATATATATATTTTGAGCATGCATTGAATAGAAATCCCAATATCATGATTTAGAAATGTGTGTGTATGTATGTATATAGGTATGTACTTTATTTACTTACTGAGTATAGTTATATACTTACCCCTCACCATTTCAGCTTTCAGATTAGGCGTTCTAGTTTTGTTGGGCTAGTGGTAGTCGTAAAGAGCATTTGATGCTCTATTTGGTACCATCTTGACTCAAATACGTATTATGTTCAACTAGATAAAGTCATTTGATTTTGAATGAAATTGAAAAAAAAAACATGTATGTAAATGATTATATTTGTTTAACCCAAATGAAAATGATATTTTATTATTTGTTATACGTTGTGGATGAATTGATTGAAGAGATTAATTCTTTGATGATAATCCCATGGATGAGAATTTCTATTTTATAAACTGTTTTCAGATTTTAGAAATTGAAAGGAAAGCCTCACCAACTCTCTTGATACATTCTAGGAATATAGGGTATATCATGAGGGTCTGTAGCGATTGTCACGGATGAACCCCAGGTTCATAACGTAACAGAAATAACATATGTTGAGCACTTCGCTTTTCTAAATCTCTTTGACACCTTATTGATATATGCTTTCTGAAACAGCTTTAACAATTCTTGTGATCAATCTCAAAATATTTCAATTCCGATCACATAAGTTGCTTATTTTATATCTTTCATTTTAAAGTGTTTAGAGAGAAACTATTTTTTCTTATATAATAGACCTAGGTTATTTATTACAAGCAAGATGTCATTAACATAAATAATCAAAAATATAAACTTACTCTCACTGACCTTCATTTATATATATATATATATATATACATCGATCAACGATATTTTCTTTAAATCCGAAAGAAGTGATGGTATCATTAAACTTAATATGCCATTGTCGATAAGCTTATTTAAGTCCGTATATTAATTTCTTAAGTTTACACACCATGTGTTCTTTTGCTTGAAGTATAAAACCCTCGGGTTAACATAGATAAACCTCATCTTCTAAATTTCCATTAAAAAAATGTTGTTTTTACATTCATTTGGTGTAACTCTAAATAATAATGAGCTACCAAAACCATAATAATTCTAAAAGAGTCTTTCTTAGAGATTGATGAAAAAGTCTCCTTATAGTTAATACTATCTTTTTTAGTAAAATTTTTGATAACAAGTCTAGCATTGTATCGTTCAATATGCAAAGACTAATTTACACTCGAATCTTTTACAACCTTAAGGCAATTCTAAAAGTTCCCAAACTTCATTATGCTTTATAGATTTCAACTCATCTTTTATGACATCAATCCATATAGTGGAATTTATACTTTCAATGGATTGTGAAAATGAAATTGGATTTTCATCAATTCCTAAGTCAAATTCTAACAGTTGTAGATATATTACATAATCATAAGAAAAAGCATATCTTTTTTGTCTTTAAGATCTCCTTACTACTATTTATTATGGTTCATTAACAATGTCTTCATTGTGGGTTGTTTGATCATTCATTTATTGTCGTCACCTATTATTTAACTGTTCGACAATTGAAGGAACAACTTTTGAAGGAGCTAATGGTAAAGGAACTTATACCCTAACTTCTTTAATTACCACATTTTATGATTCTTGACTCCCACTAACATCATCATCCTTAATGAACCTAGCATTTTCAGTTTCAACAATTCTTATATTATGACTAGGACAATAAAATCGATATTTTTTATTTTTCTGGATAACCAACAAAAAATCCACTAATTATTCTTAAATCTAGTTTCTTTTTATGTGAATTATAGATCTTTACTTATGTTGGGCAACCCTAAACATGTAGGCACCTCATACTGGTACCAATCCATAGTTCAAAAGAAGTCTTGGAAATTGCTTTACTAAGAATTTTGTTTAACAAATACGTGGCAATTCTTAATGCATGCATCGAAAATGATAATGGTAAAGATGAATTGCTTAACATGCTCCTAACCATATATAATAAGGTATGATTATGCTTTGCTGCTACACCATTTTGTTGGGTATACCTAACATAGTGTATTGAGCACATATACCATGTTTTTCAAGGAATTTAGTAAACGGGCTTAGGCATTGCCTGATTTCATCATATTTTCCATAATATTCACCACCTCTATTAAACTTGAGAACTTTCACTTTTCTATCCATTTGCCTCTCAACTTCATGCAATAAATAAACATAGCCATAATGAGAAAGTCATCAATAGAAGTGACAAAATACTTTTATCCACTAAAAGATTGAATATCAAAATGCTCACGTATATCAATGTATATTATTTCAAAAAACTGTGTTCTTCTTATGGCTTCTTTCTTTATGTATTTTGTTTATTTTTCTTTAATACTATCCATAGAAATACTAAAATCAGTAAAATTTAGATATGGAAGAATTTCACTCTTTATTAATCTTTCCATTCTTTCTCTAGAAATATGGCCTAGACGTTTATGCCACAAGTAAGCTGAAAGTTTATTGACTAAACCACGTTTAGGTCCAACATTATGACGCAAAGTTAAAAGAGCCTTAGCAAAAAGATTATCAAGTTTTAATTTGTATAAACCATCACAAAGAATATCAGAACTAATGAAATGACAATGTTTAAGCAAATTGAAACATCTATTCCCAAATTTAAAAGAGTATTCAGTTAAATCAAGTTTAGACAAAGAAATTAATTACTAGAAACAAAAGGTACATAAAGAGTTTTAAACAAATCTAAATGATGTTCAGTGTCTAAAATTAAACAATAAGTTCCAATGGCTTAAATTGGAGCTTTCACTTGATTCCCTATGAAAATAAACTTTTCATTTGGATTTATGGTTTAGGTTGTAAGAAATCCCTGCAACATATTTAAAACATGAGTGCTGTAACTAGAATTAGTCCACTAAGTATTATAAGGAACTTCAATTAAATTTGATTCGAAATATATTAAAGCATTAAGCTTACCTTTCTTTTCGAACCATACCTTAACTTTCTGGAAATCTTTGTAGAAGTGTCAATATTTTCCACATAAATGACACTTATATTGACACTTATCTTTCTTGTGCTCCTTCTTGTGAATTTAGACAAATGACTTATTCTCCTTAAATGGTTCATGCTTACCCTTTCTATGCTTTCTTTCAGTTTTCTTTCCAACTCATTGATTACTTACAAAGTGAATGGAATGAGTTCCTTGATTTTTAAGTCTTGTTTCCTCCTAAACTAACATACCATAAAATTCATCCACATTTCATTTATTTTTTATAGAATTATAGTTCATTTGGAACGAAACATAAGTAAAAGGCAGTGATTTTATGATAAACCATACAAGGAAATTTTCATCCACACTCATCCCTAATGACTTAAGTCTTGCTGCAATATTAGTCATTTCGATGACATGTTCATGCATACTACGAGAACTATTAAATTTTGTGGTGGTTAAAGTAGCCATTAATGTACCAACAAGTAACTTATGAGCAATTTGAGAACGTTCTTCCACAAATTTCATAAATTCCTTAACACTTTCAGTCTCGAGAAGAGTAGATTTAATATTGTTTGCTACACTCATTAGCATAAACATTAGGCTTAGTTTGTTCTATCTACCCCAAACATCATGGAAATTATTTTCATCATCGCTACTAGCATCAATAATAATAACATGTTTCTCTTGTTGAAGTGACAAATCCAAATCCAAAACATTGAGGTGAAATTGAGTTTGTTCACACCATTTAAAGAAATTAGGCCCATTAAAAATTACAGATAAAGCATGCGAATGAAGAGAAATATGAATAGGTATTGCAAGATTTATATAATGTATATACATTAAAGCTTTGAGTTATAAACTTAAACCAACAATACATAATTCAAATAAAATTTAGATGAACAATAAATACATATCAATGTTTTCTTTTAGGTGATACAATGACACACAACAATAAACATAATGATGCTAATAAAATTTTAATAATTTGACAACCATACATGCTCTAATTAGATATACTTACTATTTTTGGATATGCAAATATAACCAATAGAACATACTAATTACAACAATTATGTTTATTGATTATAAGCACAATTAATCAATTTTTGGGCGATCCTAAAATATCTTATAATAACGAACTTCAACAAACTCATTATATACATAAATTTACATAGCATCAATAATAATGAGAACTTGAAATAATTTCACAATTAAAATTTTATGAACATTATGATTTGACCACTTTGGTGACTAACAAATTAGTATAATATAAAATTTTAGTTGTCTAAATTTCATATAAACTCATAAAATTATATATGTAAAATATTAGGCATAAACTAATTTAATTTAATTTTTTTAAATATTTTATTAAACTTGGATACCAAATTTTAGATTATATAAAATTTTAGGGACTTTAATAAAATTATACATGTTAATTGTTATCCATCATAACACCACTTATATGAACATAAGGTGATGGATGATTTATCTAAACAACCAAAATCATGTGTAATTTGGCAGCTGCATATTTTCACGCAATTAGATTTGCAAATAATTAATTAACAATCATAGCCATAGTAAAATTCTTAAATAATAAGAATTTGGGTTCACATAGTATTATGACCAGAAAACAATGAAACTATGAGTATATGGATAATGTTTATTTTTTTTTTTAATTATTTCAATGAGTGCTACGTTCAAAGAAATTATTAATATTATTTACTGTAATTCAACAGTTTCATTACAATAATATTGTCATAGAAAATAACATTTAGTAAATACTAAATTGACATATATAATAGAGAGAGTTATTATAAATCATAATGTAAAATTTATCAATTCTTAAACCAGTTGCTCTGATACTATATATAAAATTTTCATAGATCCTAATGTTCATGCTAAACAATCAAGCATAAATAATACAAAAAAATTCAAACTTCATGATTTTTCGCTCGTTATAATATTTATGAAGTGATTTATAACTTTTCCTTTTGAAGTTTAAATCTCTATTTTAATTTTGTAGAACAATGAAATATGATACTCTCTGAGCCTTTCTCTTAGTACAGTAACTCTCAATCATACATTAATGGAAAAATTATAGTCATTGTTTCTTTTATAGGTAGAGAGAGGATCGCTTTTTATAAACACCAAGTTCTATCAACTTGTGAACTACTTTTTTAATTTTGACCAATAAGAATTTAATAATTATATCTAGTTAATAAAATCATTATAAAAATAATATTACAATTAATTATAGCAGTTGGACCAAATAATTATATTACACAACCCTGCTAGAACAAAATTAAACATAGACGAAAGTGACAAAACACTTGAGTTAATGTTGTAATAATATTTAGGTTCCTATAGTTTATGATTTCTTAAATAATAACATAGTTTATTCATTTGCATTAAATTGATCTTTGATTTCTATAAAATGAGGGATAAGAATAGGGTCGTAGGCAAAGAAAGCCATTTTTATTCATGGAATTCTCGACTGATTCTCCTTATAGTTCACATAATAGAGCAAGACAAGGATGTGATGCCTATAACGGAATTTTATGCTCAAAACATAATATTGGGTTGATGCTGACTTAAATTAAGAGTTTATAGTAAAAATTGGCCTAGTAATTACATTTGTTTTTTCGTTGAAGATAGTAGTGTGTGTTTGTTTTGAATCAACAAATAAATATTTTGTAAGCAAAAGAAAAAAAAATAAGTATTAAGGATATTTTGATCCAATAGATATGTAATTGGTTAAGAAAATAACCCAACTTATAACTTAGAAGTTGGTTAAAATTAATTTGGCCCATAAATTTTAATTATAATTAAACACTATTAATTAATTTATTAAATAATAATAATAATAATAATACTAAGATACAAACTCTTATACATTTATTTTATCTATAAATTAAAGTCTTAAAGTTATATTGTTATCATATATTTTATATAATTTTTTTTCTTTTATTCTCATAAAAATGTAGGATATGTGATAATAATAATACAACACCGCTACATCACTCTGTATAAATGAGTTTAAAAAAGAGTTTGGATCTATAGCAATTAAATAAAGAGTAAATTATATATATATATATAAAAAAAGAGTAAATTTCAAAATAAAAACTTTATATTCTGACTTAATAAATTAATCATTCTTATGATTAATATTATTGTTATAATTAATTTTTTTTAAATTCATTAATTATTAGAAAAAAAATATTTGAATGTAATACCAAATTACCAATTGAGTATAAAACAATTCACATTGGAATGTGAATAATTAATTATTGTTTTAAGATTAAAGATGGAAAAATTATTAAAATGATTTTATTTTGGAGGTCATTTACGTAAATGATCAACTCAAAAAATTTCTTATTAAACTGATTGGTTTCACTAATTTTGGACAAATTTTCTCCTCATTAACCACTTCACACTTAAAATAATATTAAATAATAAATAAATACTATTAATTACTAATTTAAATGACAAAAATATGTTGTATTTCATCCTAGTGACTTAAGTTTGATATCTAATAATCATATTTTTTTATTTTATTTACTTTAAATATATAATGTTGCTATATTATTTATTAACTATTTTTTAAATAAATATTATAAACAACAAGTGATGAAATTAAATTAATTTATATTAAAAGTTTCATAAAATTATTAATGAAAAATATTTTTTTAAAAAATAAAGAACGTAATGTAGGTGCTATAGTACCCTCTAAATAGCAAGTTTACACACCTCTAAATAGCAAGTTCGTGCAAATTCTATGAGCCTATCATAGACATAATAAATAAATAATAAAATTAAATTTATTTATAATAAAAATTTTAATAAAATTATTAATAAAAGTATTTTTTTAAAAAAAAAAACTTAGTGTGGGTGATGCATCACCTTGTAGATGGTGAGCTCATGCAGATTCCATGAGCCCATTGCAAATAGCAAACTCATGAATATTTCACAATTGCATTATAAATAACGCGTTCTCGCGAAAATAAAATTATCTAAATTTTATAAAATTGATTAATTTAATAAATAAAAAAAAATCAAGGTTGATCATTAATATAAAAAAAAATTAAAAATATTTTTTCATTAGAGATTGACATTCTGTATTTATATAATAAAATAGTATTTTAATTATTAGTTTAATAAAATATTTTTCTATTAAAGATTGACATTATGTATTGTAAATTTGGCATTAAATATAAAATAGTATTTTAATTATTAGTATAATAACAGGATAAGGCTGTTTTGAAGGTTTAATTTTATTAAATAACAAAACATATTTCATTGCACACGCGGTTTCGCCAGTAGCATACAGAAGGAAGGCAGCGTTTGGGTGACCCCACGAAAGAAGAATACTAGTAAACCCGCGTTAATATCTTCGTCATCGTTTTCCTTAAATCGTAAGCAAACGACTCGTCGTAGTTCTAGCTACGCGTCGTATCAGTGTAGCAGTTGTAAAAGTATTGACAATCTCTTGATCTCTGTCGTCATCTAATTCTTAGCTCTTTTGCTTTCTTCAGTCAAGTCAGAATTTGATTAAATTCTAGATTATAAAGACTAGAGCCCCGTCCCATTTGTATTTTTATTTGTTGGAGTTGTGAGATTTTGTTCTGTTCTGATCCGATCCGATCCTTTCCTTTCCTTTGATCATGTCGATGCTCGACTCTTTATTCAACAAGGGCTTCAAAGGAGCTAAATGGTATATTTCTTATTTCTGTTTCAATTATTAGCCAATTGCTACTGTATTTTGAATTATTTGTTATAATTAAGCAATTGAAGTTGTGAATTTTAAAAAGATGCAACTGTTTAGAGATTTCTGTGATTCTAACTTAACTGTTTTTGAGTAAGTTTCTTTTCAATATTCAATTATTTTTGGGTTGTTTCCTGTTTAACTCCCAGCAAAACCCTCCTCAAATTGGCAATTCCACGCATAAAGTTGCTTAGGAACAGGAGAGAGGTTCAGATTAAGCAAATGCGCCGTGACATTGCCAAGCTCCTAGAGACTGGTCAAGAAGCCACAGCTCGCATCCGGGTATATTCATATCTTTTGTTAAGACCTTGGAAATATGAAAAATGTTTTCATGTTTAGAAAGGACTTTTTATTAGTTGTTTATAGGGGCAGGGCTTGTTCTTTATGGTCTAAAGAGATTCTTCTGTTTCAGATAGAGCATATAATAAGGGAAGAGAATATGATGGCTGCACAAGAGATCCTTGAGCTATTTTGCGAGCTTATTGCTGTCCGTCTTCCAATCATCGAAATACAAAGGTAATCAATTGTTATTGAATATCCCGTGGCTTTTACTATTGTATATTGCCTGTGTCTATTAACGTTTTGGTAATTTGGCTTTTACTATTACGTATTGCCTGTGTCTATTAGCATTTTGGTATTTTGGCTTCTTGTTCTGTCTGTGATGCTTCTTGAGAACAGTCACATGTTTATGAGTTCAAGCAAGGTATCCAGATCAGATATATGCTAGAAGTTTAAGCCAATTATTCAGGAAAAAAAAAACCCATAAGAAAAAAAGAAAAAGAGAAGTTGCTTCATCTATGTTCATTTAGATGGCTGAACTTTGTGATTGAAGCTTGGATTTTGAGCGAAAGGATAGGTTGACACAATAGCTGAAGAGATCAACAAAAGAAGAAAACATTTTGCAATCTGGTAAAATTTGGATTGAGTTCTGAAGACGTAGAATCAAGCATAGATATCTGTGTCTTAAAAGAATGCTATTTTTTTAGTTCTTCACTCTTGTATTTATACTTTATCCGGCTCTCTTTTAGAAATTTCAACATGCTTTAGTAGAGTTAAAGAACTTTTAGTTTCAATCAAGATGCACTGCATCTCTTAGTAATTTCTGACACAATACTGCCGATGGCAAAAGTCTTGGCTCATAAACTATAAATGTGAGGTTTTGTGATCTGTGAGTGGGCACTTATGGCAAAAGTGGCAAAGTTTAGAACTATATTATCTTCTCTCTACCAAGACCTGTCTCCTGCTGGAGTTAGGTCGTGCTTTTCCTCACTTACTAGGTTGTTTTGTAATAACTTTTTATGATTAAATGCTAGTATGGACCTCTTGGGGGTAAGGAGGTACATTGAGTCAGTTCTAATGACTAGGATTTAAGATTTAAGGATACTGCCTTGCGTGCTGGAGTATTTGACATTCTGAGCTTAGTCGTTGGCTTACTGCTATTGAGAGTGGTAAACAGGTAAATGAGAAGGTAGCTCTGCTCCACAACCTGAACTGATCAGATTGTGGTCTGATTTCTGGTACATCAAACTTATGCCAGCTTAGTGGAGGATTATTACCCAAATGCTTTACAATTGCTCAGAGCCTGGCATTGTTTAGTTCCTGAAATTCATCTTGTGAGCAGCAATGCTACTTGATTTGTTCAGTCTAGATTTAAGAGTCATCAAAATGTTACCTAAAATTTTATTAGCTTTAGATTCTTTGAAGTTACTTGAAGTTCATAATGGCAGCATTTTTCAGAAATTGAAATATTAACTAATAACATTGTCCAGGGAATGCCCTCTTGATTTGAAAGAAGCAATATCCAGTGTCTGTTTTGCTGCGCCAAGATGTGCCGATCTTCCAGAGTTGCTGCAGGTGCAGATTCTATTTGCTTCCAAATATGGCAAAGAATTTGTATCAGCTGCAACTGAGCTCATGCCAGATTGTGGTGTTAACCGCCAGGTCTTACAAATTGTTGCCTTAGCATTGACTTTGTTTATATGATAACTGCTTATAGTTTTTCCGGTATTTTTATCCTTTATGACATTTGTCAAGAACTTACTGCAGTTAATAGAATTTCTCTCTGTCCGTGCTCCAACACCCGAAAAAAAACTGAAGCTTCTGAAAGAAATTGCTGAAGAGTATGAGTTAGATTGGGATCCAGCTGACACTGAAACCGAGTTTTTCAAACCACAGGAAGATCTATTGGTAAGAATATAATTATACTTCTCCGGCTCTTGTGTCCTCTTCCTGTCTCATGTGTTCTCTCTCTTTGTCAGAATGGCCCAACACAATTCGTCAGTGGGTCTAAGCTGCCTCTTCCCGAAGAGAAACATGATGAAACTTTAAATTCTGTGCCTGATTGGAATAAACAGCCTGATTCTGATACAACCGTTGAGATGTTAGTTTTTCCTGAAGTTCCTACTGGAGTACTGCTTCCAAATACAAATGCTGCCTCAGGTACAGCAACAAGTCCACCTATGCCAGCTGTCTTACGCCCAGAAATTGTTCATGAATCATCACGACAATTTGGAACTACCGAAAATTTGTCACAAGAGCTGCATTTGGAACCTGAGGTTGTGATGCAAGAAAGGTACGAAGCTAAGGAGGATGAGATTCCTGATAATTCGGTCAGTGCCAAGGAAGACAGACAGTTTGTGCCATTCATTGCTCCCCCATCGCTATCTTCTGCATCATTTTCTACAAGACCGAGTAGTCCACCACACAATATTTTGGAATCAGAAAGTGAAATGAATGTGGATTTGCAGGATGTTTTGGCTGCTGCCCAGGCTGCTGCAGAAACTGCAGAACGTGCAGCTGCAGCAGCACGCTCAGCAGCTAGTCTTGCACAGATCAGAATTTCTGAATTAACCCAGAAGAAGAAAGATGCTGTGCCTGAGATTGGCTGCGAGAATCCCTTTCATCTGGATGGTCCTGATCAATCAGCTACAGCAGAAAAGCAACATTTTGATGATAAAAACTCTCTGAATGATCCTGATGCCATTGTAAATTCTCTACGTTTACATCAAGTTCACGAATACCATACAGCATCATCGTTACCGCATCTTCCTTCACTAGACCAACTCAAATTGGGTTTTGATTCTCCTCCTTCGAATGATCACATCTCTCATCAGCAACCTGTTCAACACCAGCCCCAGAGATTGTCATCAATGGATGATGACTCCTATTTCTCATATCCGAATTTATTTTCATCACAGAATTCAAATCTTGGATCTGGCTCTCATTCGTTTAACAATAATTCCAGATCCAACCATGAGCCCTAAGTCCAAACCTATGTCATTACTCGACTAGTTGTCATGCTGGTGAGTCGATTATTGTGTTATAAGCATTGGTAGAAAATGTGGTGATCTTTATTGATTTGTGTTAAGTGTTCACAAATATAGCTAGAAGGCAATTTGCTGCTGCTTCTGTTGTTGAAAAACCAGTCTTGATTGTTCAGGCCATTTATTATGCTAGTGAGTTTTTAGTTTTGGGAACATATGACTTACACAAAAGTCATCGCATTGCTTGAAATGAAAGTACATTTCGTGCATTATTTATTTATTTCTATGGAACTAGTACAACAGCTACACGTTATGATTTATCGAGCCTCGATTCCAATGGAAAGGCATGGCCAACACCATGTCGTCAAGTGGAGTGCTCAACACATTTTTTGTTTATGTTTCATGTTTAAGCATTCCTTCCAAGGTAGCAATTTATTAGTATTTTCATTTATATTACATATTAGCAGTTTTAAGTTATTATATGACGTAAACAAATATAAATGCGATTTTAAATTTAAACAATTGTAAATCAAATCACTTTTTAACCGTAGAAATGCAATGCATCAAAGTCTGGAGCTTAAACGGTAAAACCAATTGATTAGTGAAGAGGTAGAAAACGGTTGGTTTCTCCAATTCCTGAACCATGGGAAATTTCATTGGAATTGGAATTGGAATTGAAATTAAGAGTAAATGCTCAATCAATTCAGCTTCCACAGCTTCCATCTATTCAGAAACATCAAAAGGCATACTAGCAGGCAGGCAATACAAATTGCACCTCGACAAAGCGACTCATATGCACAAGTTTAATGAATACAATGCAGAATGGGCTTACAGAAATAAGGATATCGTCGTTAAATTATGAAAAAGAAAAATTATAATAAAAAGAAATAATAATAATAATTAGTAAATATTTCCTCTCTTTACTTGTAACTAGCTGTGCCAGGGTGGGTTACCTAGGACCAGATAACTCAACAGCGTGGAGATTTTCTGTTGAGTCAACTATCCAATCCGAATGTGGATGAGGGGCTAGTTCAACCTCTTGCCGGAGAACTTCTCCCTTTTGCCACTCATCCCACCTCTCTGCCAACCCATCACCTTCAAGCATTCTTACTACTTCCGACATCTTGGGCCGGTCCATCGGTGACCCTTGTGTGCAGAGCAATGCTACCTGGATTAGTTGCTCCACCTCAGCTTCCACATAATTATTCTGGAGATCAGGGTCAACCAGCATTTCTAACTTCTTCTCCTTCAAAAGTCCTTTCACCTGGTATAATGATCGCTTCCATCAGAATTTACAAGTTTTTAAGGGAAAGAAAGAAAATTTAACAAAAAAAAAAAAAAACTCCATCGGCAGAGAAAGTATGTAAAAATTACAGACTATAAGAGGCTTGAAGCTAAATTAGACCAACATTAAGAAGCTAGGTTTTCACAACACATTTACTTCATGAGAGATTTTTACATTAAATTTAACAAAAACATTATTAAAATCTTTTAGATCACAGTCAAACGTGTTTTGCAAAACATGAAGTGATAAAAATCTCAGCAGCACATCATGAATATAAAATTATATTTCTAGGCAGATGGCAGATGTGATGTGAAGTCATTGAAGTTGATAAGATCACCAGACTCAAGATAATTCTTCCTAGAGTATCATATCAAAACTAAAGAAAAATTGGCTCTAAAATTATATTTCTAGAAGTTGATAAGATCACTAGGCTCAAGGTTATTCTTCCTAGAGTGTCATATCGAAAGTGAAGAAAATGAGTTCCAGAGAAATTGTATAAAACAGAAAAAAGAAGACAAATGAAGAATATGGCGTTCAAGGTTATATATTATAAGCAAGTTGGACCCGTTATATTGATTACATTATGTTGGAACCAGGTGACAAGTCTGTAGATTAAATTAGGCCATACAAATGAACAGAAGCATAAGAAGACTTAAGACCCTTTCCTATCATCTTAGTCCCAAGTGTTTCCCCTCAAGTACAAAAAAGTAGGATGTTGGAAGTCCTACATCACCGTGCCAGGTTTAACTACAACCTAAGCAAGCTTTATCTAAATAAGTGGAAGCTTGTTTGTCCACTTTGTTTGTAATTGGTCCATCATTCTCTTGAATTGAATTATTAGAGGCATAAACAATGCACTGACCACTTAGGAACATGAAAATTGCTGCCTGTACAATATTAAACCCCACACTATAAACATAACATTAAAGCAAAAAATCATGACACTAGAGGAAATACACATAATAGCAGTTTTAGGCTTTTAGATCGGAAACGAAACGGAATCAATAAATATATATAAAAGCACAGCATATGCATACCCAATCAAGTAACATGACATCATCATCATTTGCGAGACGAGCAAGATCAAAGGCCCTCTGTCCAGTTATGAGCTCTAAAAGCATAATTCCATATCCAAAAACATCTGTTTTCTCTGAAGATTTTCCAGTAGAGAGGTACTCTGGAGCAATATGTCCAATGGTGCCACGGACAGCAGTTGTGACATGGGTATCCTTGTAATCCATAAGTTTAGCCAACCCAAAGTCCCCGACAACAGCCTCAAACTCCTCATCCAACAAAATATTTGCAGCTTTCACATCACGGTGAATAATCTTTGGATCACAATGATCATGCAAATACGAAAGACCCCTAGCAGATCCCAATGCAATCCGCTTCCTTGTTGGCCAATCAAGAGGAGGTTGTGAAGGCAGTCGTTCTACAAGAATGCAATATAAAATTGTGAGCGGAAGTTTGATGATAAAACACAGTATTTTGACATATAAGTTGATGATAGAATATCTTTACAAAAAGCAGAGAAGAGACCATGTAGAAAATAGTTAGAAGCTATAGATAAGCATATAACATGCTTGCAGTTATTACCTCTCAAACATGATGCAACACTTCCATTTGCCATGTAGGGATAAACAAGCAGTCTTTCAGTTGGTGTCATGCAGAAACCACGTAAGCGGAGGAGATTACGATGCACAGCCATACTGATCATCTCTACTTCCGTTTGAAATTGCAGCTCACCACCAGGAGTACGCTCTTCTTTCAATCTTTTTACAGCTACAAGTGAACCGTCTGCCAGTCGTCCTTTATAGACCTTACCAAATCCACCTCTACCCAGAATGTTTTTATTGCTAAAACTATCTGTTGCAACTTGTAATTCTCGCAATGAAAACCTTTTAAGTTGCCCGAGATGAACTTCTGGATCCTCTTCAGCTGCAAGGAGACAAACAGTTAATCATTTTATTCATCAGAAAAATGGGAATACACACAATTTTTCAACATCATCACACACCAGGTACATCAAAGAAAAATTCTTGAGGTTTTCTCCGACGCCACCATGCAAATGCAATAGCAGGGGCAGCAAACAATAAGGCAGCACCAGCAGCAACACCTCCAGCAATTGCTCCAGTAGCACTATTCCCACCTGAAATTCAACGTACCAAATAAGAATGAGAACATTCAAGTGCAAATACTCCACTTCAAGTCCCACCATTAACATTGTAAGTATTGAATAAAAATGTTTGAGAGCATGTATCAGAATCATAGGAGATTTAATCTATTCAGTTCTAGACTCAACAAAAAAAAATTACATCTCAGTCACATCTAATGAGATTCAACAAGATATTAACAGTAAAGAATACCAACAAAACTGCCTATGCAAGATTAAATGTGTTTGCCTATGTACAATGGAGATAAAACTTGCACCAGGTTAACTAAAACATCCTTGGGTGTGAAAAAAAATACTCACAATGGAAGCAAAATAAAGGGGATAGTCAGAAAGCAAAAATTACAGGAATGAAAAATAAATGCAAAAGCAACCACACATCAATTTGTATAAGTAGTAACAGTAGTAATCAGCGAAATCCATGCATGAAAAATAAATAGCAATGGCTGATGAAATTAGGAAAGCTAAGACCAATCAAACCAGAGTGAAATCATTCCACCAAGAGTGTAAATATACTACCAAGCACATAGCCCATGAACATCTGCAAAGTCCAAAATAAGATTGATGATAACATTACCTGGTGAAGAAATCGGGGGTGGTGGAACAAATGGAGGAGGAGGAGAAAATGGAGGAGATCCTGGGCAGGGGTGCCCAGTAACCGGGCCACAGAGATCCAGATTGTTAGCAAAACTGCAAACAGCATAAGCTATCAAGCAGAGTATTCTAAATTGGTCAGTGAATATGTATAAAGCTCAAATTATTAGCAAAATACCTGATGGGAGTAAATAGTGAGAAGGATCCATTGTCTGGAACCACTCCAGAAAGCCGATTGTTTGATAGATCCCTATTTCCCACAATAAAATTAGAGAACATGTCATTTTTGAAATCAAAATGGTGGCTCAGAGAACAGAGAGAAATGTCTTAATGACTAAATAGAAAGAACGAGAACAAATTGGCACTCACAATACTTGCAGTGATGAGATATTAGTCAATGACATAGGAATTGGACCAGCAAGGCTGTTGTTGTTAAGCCGGCTATCCTTACACAAACATTTCCAAAACCAAAAAACATTATGAACTAAAACAGCCAATCAAGAGATACAACTATGTGCATACTTACACAGACATCAGCAAATTAACTTAATGATAAAAGCACTTTTATTTTGTAATTTTGTTTACAGTACAAGTTTCAAAAAGCTAATGAACTGCTGTTAAAAATCAACTGTACTCTATTATGAATTAAATGGAATGAACTGTCATCGTCATGAATACCTTTCCAAAACCACTATTTTAAATAGTACATAAAAGCGAAGAATCTTTTATACTCATTTATCAGTTAATTATAATAAAATCACTATTATCAGAAAAACATGTCTCCCATACAATTTAAACTACAAACAAATATAGAAACTTATTTTGATATCATACGCATTAAATATATCCAAAAAGCAGATGTAGAATAGTATAGTACATAAAAGCGAACAATCTTTTATAGTCATTTGTCAGTTAATTATAATTAAATCACTTATTGTCTGAAAATCATGTGTCTTATACAATGTAAACTACAAACAAATATGGAAACTTATTTTGATATCATATGCATTAAATATATCCAAAAAACCAGATATAGAATAGTATGCTTACAGGAATCGCAATTTTGACAGCTTTCCCAACGTGTCTGGGATAGGACCAGTGAAACTATTTAAGTAAAGATCCAAGCTCACCAAGCTAGTCAAATTCCCAAGATCACTAGGAATTGATCCACTTATGTTATTACTGTAGAGTTCCCTGTTGAAAACAACACAGCTTAGCTATTTGTCCAAGAGAAGGTCCAAAAAAAAAGGACATGCTAGGTATAAACTTGTAAGCACAGCATCTTGATGATTAACATTGACATTTTCCATGTAGCAAGCTAAAATATTCTCACACGGGCTATTCGGTAAAACAATGACACCTAGGTCTGTTCAAGGAAAATACACTAGCATTCTGAAGAAATTCAAGGAGCAAATATCATGTTATACCACTCTTCTGCGAGGGATGTGAACCTGCAAAAACATTTCACACTATTTTCCACTTTCCCAGACAGCAATCTAAAATGAACATTTCAAAGGGACTGAAGGATAAATAGCTTCTAATCTTGCTCAGAAACTAATATTAATTCCTTCAATATCACCAACTATATATCGTGTTTAAAAGGCTAGAGCTGCAGGATATAGTATTCATGTTGCAAGCCTAACATGATCTCAAGCCAATTAAACATATACTGAGATATTACCTTATTAAATTACTATAGTTAGACACTATTTCTCTGCATGGAGACATCATCATACTAGCCAACGTATTTTGGCACTCCTATATACAGCATGACCATTAAGGTCCATCCAAAGACAATGTAATTCATCCTGAATTGTGTTTCAACCCAGAGATAGAAAAACCTGAGCCAAAACCATAAAAATATTCCTACAGCAGCTTTGCTAAACAGATTAATTTCAGGCACCAAACCTGACTATATATGGTTTAGGTTAGGGCCATTAAACCCAGGCATTGCAATTTAATCAGAGAATAGATGACTGAATAGTAACCGATGACTCTGACCCACTTCCTATCAACACATCAATGAAGCTTATTATCTAGTTCCCAACTACTTAATCCATTTCTTTTCCACATAAAGAAGAAGATACAGAGTTTTGAAGAGACAGATGATGTGAACTTGAAACAAGAAGAAGAAAGTAACAAGCATTAGAATGCAATTACCTGAAAAACAGAAATAAAATATAATTTTCAAATCAGGAAACATAACGTACAAATACTGCAAATTCTTGAGCAAGCCCAGCTGTGGAACTAGTTGACCAGACAGAGCTGCATTTCCAAGATCCCTGAAAAACCACATAGACAGAAACATCATAGAAGGTACACTTTTCAGAAAGACAAATTTTAACAAGTTTCAATAATTGCAATATGAACATACACTCAGAGGACAATTAGAAGAACTTACACCCTTATAACACTATTATCATTATTGCAAGTGACATGAAACCACGTGCAGGGATTGACAAGGGTAGGATCCCAACTCTGCAGGACATTGTTAGGATCAAATAAGTTGGTCCTCAAGCTATGCAATGCATCCCCTGTTCCAAGATCCAAGCTAACACAATAAGGGGCTAACTATAATTTACTAAACTTGTAAAAGCATGTAGTATCAAAGCCAATTTCACACATTGAGAATGCAATCCGAGGTCCAGTATTCATACCCTAAATTCATTAAACATGCAAAAAGCAGAGTTGTTTGAAGCTATAAACAGAACACAAAAAGTTTCAAATCCTGTCTCAATTTAACAGAAACGATGTCAAAAGTAAAAAAGAGAGGAAAATGGCTGGCAATGCATTGGGCAGAATGGCCAATAAAAAACATTCCTTAATAACTAGTGTGGGTTTAAGACTTCCATAGTTATAGCAGAATTTGATTAAACTAGTGAGAAGTGTCAAAAACAGTTGCAAATGTTTACCACAGTGATCAGTCTCACAGTATCATCCACTCATCACTCAAATGTATCCCAAAATACTTAACCATCCAACCGTCAAGAAATACTCCAAGCAGTTAAATAGAGGCCCTCATCAAAAAGCATTCTCTGGAAACACATTCTCTCAAGGACCCATAAAACCGTTTAAATTTTTATTTTTTCAAAAAATATAAAAGGAAAGGAAAAGAAAACCTTTAAGACACAAATGAAGTACACCTACGAAGTTTTCTCCTTTTTTACTAACCTAATCAATATTATCATAAATGAACCAGTACAAAAAAAAAATTCAAGAAGAAGACAGAGACAATAAAAATAAAAATTTCAAATAACTCCAAGAACACTCACTATCACACAAATAAGTACACTCAGTTAAGCATTCCGATTTCTCTCCACCCTAACAAAAAAAAATCAAAAAAGGAAACAACCAATTTGCAAAAATGAAGATATAATGCAGAAACAAAGATCAAAATCTCCATATACAAAAACCAAAAACAATATTTGAAAAACACAACGAAAAAAAAAGAAGAAGCTTAACTTAACCAGAACATACAACAGATAAACAATTAGAAATATACAGACCTTCCATGTTAGCAGATGCAAGCCATAATGACTGGACCACCAAGATCAAACGCAGAGCCCAAACCTTTATCTCCATTTTAGCTTTTTACTCTGTCAATATCTTCAGATCCAAACAATAAACATAACCCCAACAACACACCATATCATTAAAACCCTAGCTCCCAAATCCTACTAAAATCTCCACCATTACCGCCCAAATCACATCATATCATATCAAATCAAATCTCGATCTCACCCCAAAAAGGAAACCCATCAAAAACCAAACCAAAAAAAACTCACCAATTATCGAAACAGCTGTTTATAAATTTTTTTACCACTTTCTGGCAACAGCAAATACAAAAAACCTTTCCCTTTCTCTGGTTTTTTACTTTCTAATAAGTAGCCAGTGTGTGCGTGAGAGAGACAGAGACAGAGAAAGTGATTGTTTTATTATGTTATCTATCCTTTATTATTATTATTATTATTTTCTTTTTTTTTGGGTTTGGGTTTGGGTTTGGTTTTGAGTGAGTGAAGTGTGCGCAGACAGAACACAGAGGGAGAGAGAGAGAAGGGGGTCTGACCGAACGGTGCTTACCGCTGCCCGAAAACAGTCAAAACGTCTTCGGCTAAATCGTGGAAAGTGACGTGACGGGGTAAGCCAACGTTTTTGGGTCAAAATTCGAGTAGGTGGGTCCTACTGAATTGCCACGTAGGATTCGGTCCAAATCATGATATCATTTTGGTCGGACTTTGTCCCTTATTGTAAATGGCATTCCGTTTCTTGACCTATCAATGGAACGGTCCGAACTCCAAACGAATTTTTAACGTTTTTTTGATTTTGACACTCCACTCTTTTTTATAATTTGCAAATTCACCCTCCTCCTCCTCCTCCTCCTTCTTCCCATGGATTAGTTGCTATGGGTTAGTTTTACTTGCTCTTTTTAGTTTTAATTAATTATTTATTATAGACATTATTAGTGATGTATTGTTTGATAATGCTTCAAATCTTTTTCAATTTCATAAATATTACACAAATCCAATTTAAATTTGTCTTGGTCCTTACCTAATGTGAGCAACTAGAACTTTATATTTCTTATAAATAGTTGAATTAATTATAATTTTACCAATCAAACTAACTAACATCCATATAATAGTTTAATTTTTTTCGTATTATTTTTACGATTATATAACTATTCTTTTTTAAATGTCTTAAACGAGAATATTTTATAGAATTGTCTAATAGAATTACGTTAGGTATTTTAAATAATTTTTTTTATAATATTAAAATTTTTGACTATCACAATATAAGAACATATAACTTAAAAGAATAATATTAATAATACAAATCTTTTATGTATGTTATTATGTATAAACTGATGCGGCGTGATAATATTAGTTGAATAAAAATATAAAATTAATGCACTTAATAAGAATTAATAATATGAACGATGTAAAAATATACAGTAATGTATTGTTAGTTTGTCTCATAGTTTGCATGGAGAAATTGTATTTGTGGGCGCTACCAATAACTTAAATTTAAGATTATTTAAGTAATCTTAATAAGAATTATGGTTCTATTTCAATAAATTGTTTATTTATTTATAAAAAAAAAATAGAAGGAACCAAATATTATTATCCTTATTTAAGGATTAGAAACATTCTAACGTCATAGAACTCCATTATTGATTAAACTAGTAAAATAGTGGTTTAATTCCATGATTAAGTTGCTACAAAGTGCCATATTAATGATAATAAGTGTGATTAATAATAAAAAAAACAATTATATATAATGAAAAATTATTGAAAAGATAAATTATATATACATAAAGAGTGTATTAAAAAAAAAACTCTGTTACACAATCCTTATAAAAGCAAACTAAAAAAAAAAAAAAAGATGTTTGGGTAAATCTCATGCATTCTTGTATAAAAAATTTTTTTGACGGCATTTGATGATTGAGCACGCAATATAAAAGAAAGAACAAAACAAATCTAAATTTGTTAAACTATGAGCCACTTCATTTTAGAATTGTTTGAAATTTTAGAAACAATCGAATCTACAAGCCTACAATTATAGAATTATAAATACAAGATTGAATCATAAAACCAAGATGGGGTAAAAGCACTGACCTTAAGGAAATATTCTGCCTTTCTAAAACAGTATCTTGGTGCAAATTAAGTTACAAATTTACCTCCAAAATTCACTGACTTGGTTATAGAAGGGTGCACTCCCAAGTATAGAAACTTAGAATATCTAATGACAAAATTATGAGTAACAGTAAGGGATTATCTCTCAATTCTTTCTTCAAGTATTGATAGCCCCTTTTATAGCATAAGATATTATGCCAACATTAAAATACAATAATATTATTATAATATTGACCATTAAACCATAGTTTGTAATCAACAAAATAGGATTTGCATCTAACAAAAATGATATAATTGATTACAATATTTAAAATGGTCAATTAATTAAGATATTGTGTATTTTGAAATTTAAATTTGCAAAAGATCCAATAACAATGAAATTACATACTAAGAATCAATCTCATGTAATCCAACCACTTATTATAAATACAAGGTGGTTTAAAATTATTACTCGAAAGACAAGATATGTTGTCCTAGAATCACTGTCAATCCAAATAAAGTGTCAACCCTTATCAAAAGCTAATTCGATAACTTTAATTATAACAACAATTTCAGCAAATTATGATATTTGAAGGTCCAAAGAAATAGCAAAATAATCTTTAAGCACTTCACTAAAACCCCACAAAAAAAAAAAAAAAACTATAAGAAGAAGCATTAAGATTAATTTGGTCAAATATGAA
The DNA here is from genome assembly GCA_035584115.1 of Cedrela odorata. Lineage (NCBI taxonomy): Eukaryota > Viridiplantae > Streptophyta > Magnoliopsida > Sapindales > Meliaceae > Cedrela > Cedrela odorata. Next base: position 8,274,325 of record JAXCLQ010000002.1, on the reverse strand, counting down.
AAAACCTAAATTTAGATTCTAGAACACTTGAAGATGAGTAAAATGTGTTTTACACAACGAAACACTTACACCAACAACAAATTAAAACACATTAAAATTTATCCAGTTTAAATCAATAAATCTCAGACAATTCAACACCACAAAGCCACAATAATATATTAAATCTAAAGTAATAAACACAATTAAAATAATAGGCAAACATATTTGTTAAAGAAGAAAAATCTTATGAAGAACTCTTTATAAGATAAAAACCTTTAAGATTGAAATAAGTGTCACAAAATATTCTATTAATTAAAAAAGAACTTACTATTGATGATTTAGTACAAGAATTCTTAAACTTAAATCTGACTATCTTGACAGATGACTCACTCCAAGTAGTCTCGTCTTTAAAACTTTGAAATCTTCTTCTGTTAATGGAATTCTTAAATGACACGTTCATAAGACTGGAACTTCAGTTACCAATAACAACCATAACTCTAAAAGCTTAAGTTGAATTTGATGTAATAATAATGACGAAGGCTCTCATGAGAAACAATCAAGTAAATCTCATTCACTTGGAACTAGATTAATTTCTCTTCGCTTAAGAAACCTAAAAACTGTTAGTGTTGTATGCCTTAAAACCATTCGTGTTGTCGGTTTTGAGTATATTGTATTGAATTACTATTGTAATATGTATTGTACATATTTATTAATAAAAGAAATTGTTTCAATTTATGTGTGTATGCTGCTTCTTCTATCTATACATACTAATGATAGAATATGCATATGAATTGTCCAAGATAATTTGATTATCTAAATAATTTCATACATATGTAATATCGAATGGGCATCAATATCGTACAGTAGGCACACTGAATGTCTCCGGTGAATATCATGAGATGATATTAGTGTGGGTGATATGATAGTCATGTCATTAGGACATTAGTGTGGATTAATAGTTAGAAAACTATTTTTCGAATGTGACTAAAGTTATGATGAATCACACGAAAGCATGTTGTCAATGATTTATCATATAATTATACTAGTGTGTTAACTACTCCTTAAATCTGAGACATCATAGCTGTTGATCGATATAGATGCACATGATTCATATGGTGTATAAATGTGAAACTAATCATGTCTTGTACACATAAGCGAGTTTGGTCATGTGTTGTTTATATCGGGATGCAAATGATTGTCAGATGGAATCCGTTGACTCAATACAGTAGATTTCGAGGTTCCGTTGATTCAGTCCAAATTCGAGTTCTCAGTCAGATATTAGTAAACAGCTGAAAACAAAGTCTTTGGCCAAAGCATTAGTGTCATACGAAGAGTTCGTAGTGAC
>JAXCLQ010000002.1:8237119-8253165 GCA_035584115.1 Cedrela odorata | reverse complement strand
TTATTATTATTATTATTATTATTATTATCATTTTTTATTGTTGCATCAACATATATTTACCTTGCAATTAGCTCCTGACATACTTGCTTATGTAGCTCTTCACATATACTCTATAGTTGATAAGTTTAAAGCATAATATAATGTAGATTGATGATTGCAGATTAGGCTATCCATATTTGGGAGGGACTTCAGTGTTTCTCTGATTTCTAGACGCTCGCGGCATTTTGCTGGAACACGGTAGTTTCTAATTTGAACCAAATCTACATGGCATCCAAACAATTTGAGTATGTGTAAAGAGTCTTCCAAGCTTGGATGCTTTTTTTTGAATTGCTTTAAATTTTAGACTAAATCCGCTGTTTGAAGCATCGATTAACAAGACTTTTAAATGTAAATCTAGTTCATTGATGGCTTTGAAATTGGATTCCAGTTTTCTTTGGATGCCTGATTACTGATTTTTCTATACATGGATTATAATCATCCATCTAGGGGGCCCTATTAAGTTTGCAGACTTTACTGTCTGTGTAATTTGAATTGCCTGTTCATGTATAAGCTTTAATTATTTTATTAGTTTGTGGTTTACATAATTTTCCGCATTGCACCAAACTTATCCATGTGTCTGGCAGGCTGGTTCTTTCCTTATGGTGCTGTTGTATTGGTTTGGAAGTGGAACTTGGTGTCATGCTTGTTATTGTTAATTTCTTTCATTTTTGTTGATTCTATTGATTTCTCTTATATCCTTATCCTCTTGCATTGCTTATATTATACTCTATTTCTAGGCTCAGTTGTCGGCTGCAGCAATCTACAACTATATGGTTGTTGGGTGTAGGTTCTCAGTCTTGTACAAATTTGTTTGTTTTGTGAAAAGCAGAGGTGGTAGAATTGTCTGATATTTAAGAGGGTCTACTGGTGGCGAGGCCATAATGAGTCTTCCATAATAAATTGAAACTAGTTTGTTCCTTTTTTCCCCCTTCCTCGCTATTCTGTTAATTATGGCAGCTTACAAACTGAAAATAAATAATTATCTTTTTCTATGTATAAGTTCCGTTAAGTATACTTTTAGGAATATTTTGAAAGATCATGACCCCTAGAATGAATACTAATATTTGAGGAATTTGTTTGAGTGTAGAACATGTTTTAATGATTGCATTTTTAATGGTATTATAAATTTTTATCTGGTCTGTAGTTATTTGAAAAGGGGAGTGAATGACCGAGGAAGGGTTGCTAATGATGTTGAAACAGAGCAGATTGTCCTTGATGAGGAAGCTGGGTCATGCAAGGGGAAAATGAGTTCTGTGGTGCAGATGCGTGGTTCTATTCCCCTTTTCTGGTCTCAAGAAGCTTCTAGATTTAGTCCTAAGCCTGACATTGTCTGTAAGAATATCCATTTGATACCTTTTATTTAGTCTGTTGTCAGAGTATTACATTGAATAGCATAATTTTATTTTGATGTCTAGCTTCATGTAAACAAATCTTTTGATGCTTCTTCTGTTTTTGACTTCAGTGCAGAGGTATGATCCTACATATCAGGCAACTAAACAACATTTTGAAGACCTGGCAAAGAGATATGGCAATCCGATAATCGTTCTTAATTTAATTAAGGTTATTTTAAGTTAATTTTTGATGCAGACTTGCTTGTTTTATATTCTCTTTAAAGATCATCATACTTGATGTGTACTCTAATATATTATCTGTTGGTCAATTAGTATCTCATCTAGATCTAACTGAAAAGACATGATGATTATTGAGCCAAAATTTTATTTTTATGGTAGAAAGTTCATCAATTTACACATGTATTCCAGAGATGAATTGACTTAGATTCCTTAAATGTGCTGTTTTCAACCAGATTTCCTTAGTTAGTGGCTCTTCTAAACAATTCGGTTATTTCTTGAATTCGATTTTATTTCTGGTTCTCAGTATGAATTGCATTCTTTCATAGATGCGTTAATACACGAGTACAAAGTATGCATCAATTCATGCATTCACAAGTGAAGTAAACATGAGGCTGGAAAAGGAAAATGATAGGATGTTAGTTAAAGGGTAAATTTCATTGAACTATTTAACCCCTTCTCTTAAAGGTAGGCGGATCTGGGTGGTTTTGAAATTTGTCAGACCTCCTTTATATGGTTGGCGTTTGACAAAAAAAAAAAATAACCAGCTAATACTACATTGAATTTTACCATACTTCAGGGGAGGTAATGTAATTTACTTTAAATTGAATCTGGATTTACATTCTAATTGTTGTATGTTGTATTTTTCTCTTAATGTCCTTTTGTCCTTTTAGCTATTTCTCTTGGTTCTTACTGTAATCACTTGCTAGGTAGTTATGAGTTTGTTTTCTCATATTTTATGTTCTCTAGAGCACATTGAAAACCATAAAAGACATGTTGATATGTATCATTTTCTCCTTTCTCTGTTCAGCCTTTTATATTCTTCTCTTTTTTTCTTACTAATCATGTTACTTAAGAGCTTCTTATTAATTTGAATGCTTTTCCAAGCTTATTTGCATGTCAAAATGCAGACTGTTGAGAAGAGGCCTCGAGAAATGATGCTAAGGCGTGAGTTTGCTAATGCAGTTGGGTATCTAAACACAATTCTTCCAGAAGAAAACCAAGTTCGATTTATCCACTGGGACTTTCATAAGTTTGCAAAGAGGTATGCATGTATTCCCTCACATTTTTACCACCATATCGTCTTGCACACTGAGATCCCAATTTTTTGAGCTTTAGCTAACATTTTTTCTTTTTTGCTGATTTTATAGCAAGTCTGCCAATGTTTTAGCTGTTTTGGGTGGTGTTGCAAGTGAAGCACTTGACTTAACCGGTTTTTACTATAGTGGTAAACCTAGCACTGTTAAGAGGAGAGCCAACCAACTTTCTCGTACTGGAAGGTATTAAAATTTTCTTTTGGTTGTAAGATTTTCTGATACATGCGTTGAACATTTCTAGTGTTCTTAAGAATCAAACATAGGTTGGATCTTAGATTTACATTTGGGTTACTCTGGAATCTTGTTTGTTTTTGTTTATGGGGGAATTATTGTGCATTTGCTGGGGACAATAAAGCTTCAGTTTTATGGAGGTCTAATATGTGGCAAATTTTTGGGCTATTTAGTAAGAAAAGTATAAAGGATTTTTTAAGAGGCCAAGGGAGAGGAGTTTGGTTTCATTTGAGATAAATTCTGCTTTGTTGCATCTCTGTGGGGGTCAAAATATAGAATTCCAAGGCACTTTTTTCTTATTCATCTGTGGACATTGGATACAATTTTGTGTCATTTTTAGAGTTTCTTATATTTTTTATATTGATATTTATGTATGTGAGCTTTCAATAGTGTACAGAATTTTGCAACTCTCTTGGTGCACTACTAGTTCACCTTATTGTCTTTCATATATCTTGGCATTAGAATTTTTTCAGTTTATGGAAAATAAAAGAAGGAACTCCTTTCTAGAGCTGTCAATGTGCATGTGGGTTTAAACTGAATGGAAAACAGTTGGGGTAGCTATCTTGCTATAGGCTGATTGACAATTTTCAATTTTATACCTTTCTTCCTTTCCCTCTTTTTTATTTATATACTTTTTTGTTTCTCATTGGGTTGCTTTTCTTAGAGATCTGAGAACAAGTTCAGGGGATCTTGCAAGACTTGGAAGTTGTAATGAGAGTTTAAATTCTGTAATCAATCGAGACAAAGATGCGGATTTTAATCAACAAAATAAAAATGACAATCATAATGGTGCAGCACCATTTTTCCAAAGTGGAGTTCTGCGCACCAACTGCATTGATTGCTTGGACCGTACAAATGTTGCCCAGTATGCATATGGGCTTGCAGCTTTAGGCCGTCAACTCCATGCAATGGATTTGACAGACATGCCCAAAGTTGATCCTAATAGTAGCATAGCTGCGGCTCTTATGGATATGTATCAGAGTATGGGGGATGCTCTTGCACAGCAATATGGTGGCTCTGCTGCCCACAACATGGTATGGTCATCACTGATTTGTGTGTTCTGTTTTTGTCTGCTGTTATAGGTAATTAAATTTGGACATCCAGTTTTATTTTTATCTTTTTGAGATGGTTAAATTATGAGTATCAGGTGTTTCCAGAGAGGCAGGGAAAGTGGAAAGCTACTACGCAATCTAGAGAATTTCTCAAGTCCATCAAGCGATACTACAGCAATGCCTATACTGATGGTGAAAAGCAGGATGCAATAAATTTGTACTTATTCCTACCTTTCATGGTTTCTTTTTAATTTTACATGTAGAATTGCTTTTCCATTGGCCTTGTACTTGTTCCTCCATACACCCATATAACCTGTGATGTAATTAATTGTAGATATGGGTATTATCATCAGTGCCCTTGAGGCAAGGCCTAATATTGAGGCTACCCCCATGTTTTGATATTAGTCACAAATACTTTTACCGTCAGCTAAGTTGAACACTACAGGGTAATTATGCTAAACACTCATCTTTTTAAATATCTTAACATTTTTATAATTAAAAGTAAAATTATTATTTTAAAATCTTCTCATTTATTTTTTCTCCTCTTTTTCTCTCTCTTCTCTCCCTTTCCATCATTGATCCCTCTCCACCGCCGTTAAAATTTGCTTGCTAGATCACGTGGCCAAGCAAGGCAGAGCTTGACCTGTTGCATGGCCACACAAGGCTGTGTGGGGCAAGCTGCGGGGCCGTACAAGGCCTTGCAGAGCAAGTAGTGTGGCCTCAGGTGCGGTGGCCTTGTCAGGCCATGTGAGGCTAGTCACAGCGGCCACGAGCAGGGCCGCACATGGCCTTGTGATTGGTGCATGATTAGTTATCGTGCTTTTAGTTTTTGGCCATTAACTTTTGTGTTTTGGATAAAGATTGGGTTTTGATTGTTGAATTTGGTGTTTTTGGAGATAATTTTTGAATTTGGTTTTTGTGAAGTTTGGGATTTTGTCGTTATAAATATTTGTATGAATTGCTTCAGTTTAGTATGGTATAGATCTCCAATTTAAGTTAAGTTGTGGGAATTTATGATGTTTAATTGAAGTAGTGATCTTAGTTTGATTTTTTGAAACATTTTTACATGTGGGTTTGATGGAAAAAATGAGAGGAAATTGAAGAGCCAGTCTTGAGAAATGGAGAGTAAATGAGAGAGAGAGAGAGAGAGAGAGAGAGAGAGAGAGAGAGAGAAAAAAGGAAAAATAGGAAGAGAGAGAAAAATAGAAAAAGAAGGAAAATAGATGATAGAGAGGAAAAATGAAAAAAGAAGGGTAACTTTGTCATTCACAATAATGTTACTATTAGACATCTAAGGTCGCAGAATCTTGTTAACAGCAAGAGCATTTGGAACTACTATCAGAACTTGGTGGTGGCCTCAAATATTAGGCCTAACTACTGATGAAAAATATCCCTTTATAGGTATATCTTTGAGAAGATTGTTGGAAGAGTCCTGCCGGCTTAGTTTCAATATTTCTTAAAACTTTTTGTGTGTTACTTTGTATATGTGCTGAAACTACTCTCTTTCATTGCTTTTACCAGGTTTTTGGGTTATTTCCAACCACAGGAAGGGAAACCTGCTCTATGGGAATTGGACTCTGATTATTATCTTCATGTGTCTGGAATTGGTGATGATTTCCCTGAGAAATGGTAAACAATTTGTGTTTCCATGATAAACTATAGGTTTAATTTAGCCGCAATAATGCATTCTCGTCCACAATAATGCATTTGCTTTTCTTACACATTCTTTTTCTTTTTTTCTTTTAAATTTTCACATTGCAGTTTGGAAGCTAGTGCTAAAGCTTTAGGACTTGGAATGACTCTTGCCCCTGTTCCAGCTTGCAGACAAGACTTTTCTCGGGTGAAGTTGACATCTTTTGATAAATTGATTGAGAGAACATGTACTTCGATAAAAAATGTTAGACTGTGCCGTGAACCTGATCAAAGACCAGGTGGTGGTGCTTTAAATTCTGGTGTGGCACCTGATGCGGCGTAATTATTTCTTTAACCTAATCTGTTATTATGATGATTCTGAATACATCATTTGACTTTTTTGCATTTTGATACTCTCTTTGTCTATCCCTGACCTCTCCCTCTCTCTTCCAACATTTGCATAAATCTTGTTTCTTATAAAAAAAATTAAAAAATAAAATAAAACTCTCATGTCTCTTAAATGATGTTGATTTTTCATTCTATCAATTTTCTGGTCCTATGTATGTCAGTTTAATCGTTTATGGGTGTTTCCTGTTTTGTGATGGTTTTGAATACATCATATTTTCTGAATTTTGGTACTCATGCAACATTTGCCCACAATTTCTGTCATGCTTCGCATATGATGTTGATGTCCATTCTAGTAGTTTTCTGGTCATGTTTGTGTCAGTTTAATTGTTTATAGCTGTTCCTCTATGGGATACACATGTTACCTTAAATACTATGAAATCAAGTTCTAGTGCAGCTCTCAATATTCTCTTTTAGTCAATCTTGGCTACATGATCTTTAGTTTCCTTTTGCTAAACTTGTTTTGCTATGTGGATCACCTTATGCTGAAAGACCTCTCTCCACAAAGTTCTTTACCATTCTACTTTAGGTTTCACTAGTTTACTAGTTTTGGATTACTTGTTTGAACTGAATACTGAAATAACTAGTGAAATAACCTCCTTTTCTTCTACACATCGTAAGAAATCCAATCAAATTTTAGTTTCCGTGTCTAAATTATCATGGTTCTCACCTGAAGTTCTTTTATTGGTGTTTTTTTATCTACGCTTTGATCTTGCCTATGGAAATACATGGTACTTGATGGTTCAGGTGATGTTACCATATTTGAATCCTATTTTTTTCTGTTGCAATCCAAAAACAACAGACATTTGATGATGATTATTTGGAAAACCCTTTTAGAAACTGGAAAAAAACCTGTTTTCCAACTATTGCAAAAGAAATCCAAAAGCACGATTTTTATTTTTTGGTGATTTCCAAGAACTGTTTTTCAATTTTACGTAGGAAAACATTGTTTTTTTGTTTTTTTTTTTTGTGTCTGTTTTCAGTTATCATACTAAATGTGTTTTCGCTATTTTCAGTTTGAAAAATATTGTTTTTGAAAAACATTACTAGATGCATCCTTTAGTTTCGAGACCACCAAATCCAATTTCCCATTTTCATTTTCTGAATTCACATTTTTTAAAAACACAGTATTGGACATACCTTAATGTTTACTAACCACTTGTTAACATAAAAAGCTAATTCCACGAATGATTTAAGTTAAAATTTTCTGTGCAGTGAAATTCAGCTGAGGAGTCCAAATTGGCTATTTGGCCAGAGAAAGCTTGAAGGAAGTGGGGCTGCCCCCAAAGTTACTACAAATGAAATTGCAAATAGGGAAGCTCATAGTGAGATGAGAGCTGACTCCTTTTGTGACTTCAATTGGCTGTCTTCTGCTGATGACATTAATAAAGAGGATATCTTCCAAAGGTAATTTTCTCTTCGAATTATTCCATTTTATGAAGTAAGAATTCTGCTCTTTTTTAGTGTTATCTGTTATTCAACCAAACTCAGTTTGTCAGTTGCTAGGCTGGCCCAAAAGTTAGCTTGTCATGAGCCAAAGCCTGAGCTCTATAAGGCCAACATTACCTCAGTTTCTACCCTGCGCCCTTGTACCAAGTAGCAGCTGGTTGGTTTTGGTGTAACCTAGCTATTATGAATATACATCATGCATATAGAGATGCACCCGAGCTTGGAGTTGATATGTCTTTTTTGTACACATACAACTGAAGACTTGATAAGCATTTTTCCTAAAAGTTTTTCAGTTGAAGATTAGGATTTTAAACTTTTTTTTAACCTTTTGGGCTACACTTTGTTTAGCCTTACTATTTACTGAATGTCGCTGTAATCTGTAGATATGAAACAAGTATTCTGTTTTGATTCAAATACTAGGTGTCAAACATGGCGACTCTTAAATCTGGATGAACATAAATATACATTTGTATGTCTGTGTATTTATAAAATTAAACACATTAAATTATTCTGCGAAAGTTTCACACTAAATTCATATAACATACTTAAAATATCAAATATTCACAATTCTGAAAACATAGGCACTTTAAAATAGAATTTTTAGTCTTGTTTGTAGTATATTTTGTTACCAATTTTTCTTTGCTTTTCCATTTTTGTCTTCTAACTTATGAAAGGTGTGACGTTTCAAGTTTCCATTACATCCAATATTTAGTGATGCACTATGTATGCTTCATTTTTTTTAACGCCTTTTTACTGTGTTGGGATCTGAAGGTATCTTGCAATGACTTTTGCTGATGAAGCCAATGGTTGGTATGGTGGAACACTGCTCGGTGATCAAGATGAAAGCAGTGAGATATATAAGCATTATGCTGAACTATGTCAGGTAATAGGATTTAGGTTCTTTGATGAAGCAAACCATTTGAAAATATAGTGCAAGCTCTGTGTCTTTCTACTTAATTCTTGCATATTGGCAAGAAACCACACTTCTTTTCAATTCAACATCTTTCCATCATTTTTGCTGCTCACGTAATGTATCAACTTTTCCCTTTTTGTTAAAGTTTTATTTTTAGAAGAATATAAAAAGGAAGAAATGTCATATAGTTATGTTATTATTGCTATCACCATCAGTATTTCAAAATGTTGCAATCACAGGGCCCGGCAATGGAACCATTCCGAGACGATCACGAGAGGGAGAAGCACTACACTGATGTTATACAAATGAATACAATTGATGTGGTGCATGACGATGCTGTTGAAGCAGAGATGGAAGCAGCTCTCAAGGAATATGATCAAATAGGTGCGGATCTTGGTATTATCCCTACCTCATGTAAATTGTTTGCAGAAGATCCAAGTCGGTTATCAAGATGGATTATTGGGGAGGAGAAGCTGCAAAGTTTGTGAAACCCCTCCTGCAGCTATGCATTTCCTGACACTGAAAATTTATGTTGTTATATTCCTGCATGATATTGTTTCTGTGCGGTATTTATAAGTTGTGAAGAGTAAAGATTTTTTTTGTATAGTCACACCAAGTTTGATGAATGATGCTAATGTAATGTTACTATTTTTACAGAATGATTTGATATAAGTCAATCAATAGCACCTAATTGATGACTTAAAGTCGTGTAGAGTGGTTCATTATAGGCCTGCCTGACCTCATTTACCATACGGATTTCATGCTTCATTTATTTTTTGTTTAGACTTTTATTTTGCTAATTATGGTTAATTTTCGACAAAGTTTTCATCGACATCCCTTGAAATTTTATTAAAATACATAATAGTTTCGGTTTAATCTTATTCTTTCCTTCCCATCACTCTCTCTATTAAGACAAATAGAGGTTGGATAATTAAGGATTTGGACGAAAGAATCTGAGTACTTTTTTATTTCGGTTGCTAATGGCATGGCCTAAATTTTTGATGTCGGTTTGGTCTATATCTTATAAGGAGAAATTTTCTTCAGTTAATAACATGAAAGTTATTTATTACAAGACGTCTAAAATCCTCTCCCTCATAACTGGCCTGGAGACGAAGGGTGAAAATCGCCCTATAGTTGGATAGTATTCAAAGAACTCTTAAGAAGAATTCTAAGATTGGTATAACAAGTTTGAACATTTCACTCTACTTGATATAATCCTAATAATAGAAAGATTAGAGGAACCAATCATATATCACGAGCCAGAAAAGCAGCATGTAATTAGCTCAGAGATATGGACCGCAGAAGAGTTCAGCTTGCACTTTTGACAGACAGACGAAGAAGAAAAGAAAAGAAAAGGTTTGCAGATAGAAATCCATAACAAATGATGTAAGATGGTGGATGGAGGTCATCTATTTTGAATACTGCGGGAACCTTTAAGGAGAAATTTTGAGATGGCAAGTTCCCCAGCTTGGCATATACATGCACCCTTATGTAACTGTTGGGAGTCTAAGCTAATTTAATCAAAAACCACTTCTAGGATACAGGACCAGAAATCAGAAATAGTATCAGTAATCACTCAGCATCTTACCCGGACAAATGTTCCATTTATAGCCATTGAAGTTGGTGGCTTGAGAAAGAGTTTTATTGCCGGAAATAAGACATGTTGACTTGATCATTCACGCTGTGCCCATGCAACCTCAGCCTCTGAAATTAGTTGATGTTCTATCTCATCCTCAATTTCAATATCATCACTAAAGTTGTAAATCCAGAGAATATACTGGTCAAATGTCTGAGAAAGAGGCAGGAGGTAGAGCTACGATTACACGGTTGACAATTTTGGCAATTTTAACTTGAAAAGGTGATCTTACGTTAATGGTGAATGTGTTGAGAGTTAGTTGTAACTTCAAATTTCTCGGATGGTTATATAGTACCTAAAAACATCCAGCCTTAACTGATAAATGTCACCTGCTAGTTTTACCATGTTTATACCTTGCATGTTTTCCGTCCGTGAGACACTATGATTGAGGATAGATAAATGTAATCAGAGAGAGCAGAAAGAATGAGATATTGAAATGTAGCATTATCGAGAATTATAATAGATCGAGAGTTTGGTTACTACGTCCAGAGGTTCTCCACTACATTGAGAATTTTGACCTAACAGTCAACTTTCAAGTGGTTGTTACATATAAGGTCTTGAGAGACCAAAAAAAAAAAAAAAAAATCTCTGTTGGATCGAGAATTTTGACCCATCAGTTGATTTTTAAATATTTTCTTCTATAAATTCTGGGAACATTTTAATTTTCCTCTTCAAACTAATCTTCTCATTCTCAAAGAGGTTTTGAAGTTATCTCCTCTTTCTCTAACTCTCCTTGAAGGTTTTCTTTTTCTTTTTGGGATGATCTTCAAGATAAGACTCCTCGAGAGATATGTTATTAATACAGAGAGACAAGAGCAAAGAAAGAGCAGCCCAAAGGCTCAAAACGAAGCTAATACATATATCCAAAGTGCAGTAACCCCCAAAAATTGAGAAGAGCTTTTTCAACATCCGTAACGAGGGTCAACCCATGGCCAATGAAATGAGGGAAAGCCATCTATCAACAATCGTTTTAGAATTATTGTGCCAATAAAGTGACAACGTACCGCTCATTATCATGTCAATATAAATAAAATTAATATATTTTCAAAACAGTGTCCACCAGAAAGTGGAAAAGAATAAAAAGGTACACCATCAGTAATTGCTACAATAGAGGGATGACATTGTAAACCACAAGTACAGGAATGTGGCAGTAAACTCACAAACCTAATAAATTATGTGTTCAAAGTTAAATCATTACAGTCCCACAGTTTATCCTATAAAAATAAACACAAGCAAAGCATAATAGGAACCAAAAAAAGATTTACCACAAGTAACTGGAGAAAATTTTACTATAAAGATTTCCTAATCCATAATAAGAATTAATTCCTCTAATAACTGTTTTATTATTGTTGGTGCTTTTATGGTTTTCTTCGTGATTCTCTAACATAACATACCTGCTCATCAATTACTTAGAAGCTTCTTTTGTAACTCTAGTTAGATGTTAAGATGTCAAATTAGAAAGGCCCTTAATCCGTCATATATTGTCAGGAATAAAAAGCCATTGAAATGAATTTATATCAACAGATATTTGAAGATTTTCCAGGATTAAAACGCCAAACCTGCATCATTTGAGGGCATTTTTTTCATCTTCAGGATTCCTAGAAGGTTCACTTCTTGTAAACTGAAAACCTTCACCTGAAGGATTGGGCAATAGAGGGGGATGCATCGCAGAAAACTCACCAAGGGCAGCCGCAACTGCTGCAAAGTAATTATTTTCACCCTCCCTGTCAGCCTATAATAACGAGTCAATGACAACAAATTACGTTTGCATCAATTTGAGTTCATACTTTCATAACGTGATATGCACCCCTAAAGTTAGAAAAATGTCATAATAAACCGTCCAATTAACTAATTAAGAGTGATAATTACACTCACACTCTTACAAATTAGAGAAAATACACAAATTCTATAAACTAAACTATTATTTATCTTTATTAAAAAAAATAAATGAATCATTGGACATTTTATTCTAATTAATTGTTAAAAGTGTGAAATATTCTTATCCCACGAGTATATTTAGTTTTTTTTTTCTCTTTATATAGAAATAATAAAATTATATTTTAATTAATTATTACATGTTGTAAATAAAAATAAAAATATTTTATTTGATAAATTGCTGTAAGTTGTAAAATATTCTAATTTCATGGATCTACTTAGCTTTTTTAATTTTCAATGGTCCGTTTGGTATTTTTAAGTAGGACTTCTTCAAATAAATTTTCTACTGGTACTTTGAATAGATTTTCTACTATTAGAGTTTATACAAGTAGAGTTTTAATTAAAAAAAAAAAAATTATTGCTTGGTTGCCAATTCCAACATTTAGAAAAATGTGTTATTACGTTAACGGCTAAGTTTTTTAAGTTTATGTTATGATAAGTAAATTTCTGCAAATAAAATAAAGATATTTTAGATAATTTAAACTTTTTAAAAAAGTTTTAAAAACTCTACTACTAAAAGCTTTGAGCTTATTTTAATAGAGGTAAAACCTCAAGAAATTGTTCTCTAAATCCAATCAAAAGACAAAATTAAAAAGAGCTTTACATTAAAAAAGTTTTTTTTTTTTTGACCCATAGAAAAGTCATGTCAAACTGAGCATAAATGAAAATAAGAATATATTATTTTGATTACTTATTATTGTTGAAGATTTGATGTCTTATTAGTCAATTTTTTGACAATTTATGTACATATATGCTTGAGTAATATATTATAGTTATTTATGTCATATACATATTTATGATATATGTATTTATTTTATTATATGTTTAATTAATTTTACAGATATGACATACCCTTAAAAATATGTCATAATCTTGACTTGTTACATAGATGAGAGTTAAAGTATAACGACATATTTCTTAAATGTTCTCGATCGTAAAACAATTAATTATAAAATTAATTGATTCGGTTAGATCAATGCACAATCTGATTAGCTCTATCAGTTGAAGGGCGATTAATCTCATTAGCCATTTATGTGTAGATATTATGACAGTTGTGCAAGTGCATATAGTGATATGTTTACTGAATAAGCCACTTGAGATTTACTTGATGGAAAGTTTTTCCTACTGTCAACAAGTAAATTTCATGGTGATAATTGCATAACAAATATTATTATCTGATCTGAGATCGTCATAGTAACTTGCAGGCAACTCATTATATTTTGACCTTGGACGCACTAGTTACAAGTCAATTAGAAAAGAGTTTGGATATGATCAAGTATCCAGGATGTCTGTGAACGATCAATATAGAATTCTCCACCTTCGGAAAAGGAGGTGAATACTGTATGTCGTCAATAATATACTAACTTGGTAAATCTTTGGCCAAGATATCAATGTTGGATAATTTAGAAATGAAATTCTAGTTTTATCCATGAGCTACGAGATCGTTATCTGACACATAAGGACGGACTGAAAGTGGTTTAACAGTTTGATCCATACCACTAGGTTCAGTCTGGAGTATTAGTCTGGAGAAATGAATAAGTTACGCAACAATTGTCACTTACAGGTTCGATGAGGATACGTTCCGTTAGTGTCATCCGGCTGTCGATGAGTGTTGCTAGATACCAATCTCGATTAACGGAAGAGTTTGACTCGTAGTTACTTAGAAAGGGTTCAAAATAAAAGCAATCTGTTACCAGCTTGACATCGAACCTACTGGTCATACTCGTACAGGTTAATTGCGGATGAGTGTCAAGAATATTGTATATTCGACCGAAAGATTTTTCGAAATACATTTGACTAGTATTGGATATGTTTACAAATTAATTTCATGGCTAGACTTTTGAAGTCAAATAATATTTATTTTATAAAAATAAATAATCAAATATTATAAGTTAATTATAGATTAATTAATTTGATTAATAAATTCAGGTGATAGCAATTTTATAATTATAGTTTAATTAGATTAAATTTATAGAATTAAATTGATAATTAAATTGATCCAAAGTTAAAATGAAAAAATAATTAATTCATTAATTCAATTAAAAGAAAGCAAATGGACATTTGTGTCTTTATGTTTCTAATTGAAATTATAAAATTGTTATTGCTTAATAAAATAAATTTGTTTTAATCACTTGTGGAGACAATACAAAACACAAAACATTGAGTTTTGTAATGTCTCTTCAATTTTATTAAACAAAGAAAAGTTCAAGACACAAAATCCTTAATTTATGAAAAAAGGTGTTTTGAATTTATTACAAATGTAAATAGTCTCCCGAAAAGACTAATAAGAAAAATGGGTTTAATTTTTCAATTGTTTTTTTTTTTTTTGGTGGTTGTGAAGCTTAAGAAAAATAAAGAAAGAGAATCTGTTTGAAATATATGCAAATAGTTTAACATACAAAAAACGGGTTCTTTTAGTTGTTTGATGAAGAAGAAAAGTTTGTGAAGCTTATAGCCATGTCTTTCCTTCAAAATAGTTGAGCTCATTCAAATGCCTAGAGTCCACTCCAGTCGTCTTGGATTCTAAATCTGGAATGACGTATGTTTATATATATGTCTCATTTAATGTATACATAACACAGTAATATCTATAGAAAATAGGTTAGATTATAATGAACATGCATAAAAATTTTAAAAATTCCTTCCACTGTGCTTGTATGTTCTTATGCACGTCGTTTTAATCGAAACCTCATGTATAGTTTGTACAAGAACATATAAGCACAACAGAAGAAATTTTTAAAATTTTTTATGCATGTTCATTTTAATCTAACCCATTTTTTTTATAGATATTTCTGTGTTATATATACATTAAATGAGACATATATATAAACTAACCTCATTCCAAATTTAGAATTCAAGATGACCGGCGTGGATTCTAAACATGTGAATGAGCTCAACCATTTTGAAGGAAAGACATGACTACAAGCTTCAAAAACTTTCTCTTAAGCTTTTCAAGCTTCTCTTCTTCACTAAAAAACTAAACGAACTCGTTTTTTTGTTTGTTAAACCATTTGTATAAATTTCAAACGGATTCTCTTTCTTTGTTTTTCTTAAACTTCATAAAAAAATAATAATAATTGAAAAATCAAACCCATTTTTCTTATTAGTCTTTTCGTGAGACTACTTTCATTTGCAATAAATTCAAAACACCTTTTTCATAAATCAAAGACTTTATGTCTTGAGCTTTTCTTTGTTTAATAAAATCGAGAGGACATTACAAAACTCAATGTTTTGTATTTTGTATTATCTCCACAAGTGATTAAAACAAACTTATTTTATTAAGTAATGACAATTTCATAACTTCAATTACAAACATAAGGACACAAACGTCCATTTATTTTTTTAATTGAATTAATGAATTAATTATTTTTTTATAATTATAAGATTTTAATTTTTGATCAATTTAATTATCATTTTAATTTTGTAAGTTTAATTTAATTAAACTATAATTACAAAATTGTCATCACCTAAATTTATTAATCTAATTAATTAATCCATAATTAACTTATAATCTTTGATTATTTATTTTTATAAAATAAATATTATTTGACTTCAAAAGTTTAGCCATGAAATTAATTTGCGAATACATTCGATCAAAAATACAATATTTTCGACTTTCATTCACAATTTAATACTTTAACCTGTGTGAGTACGACCAATAAGTTTAATGTCAAGCCGGTAACGGATCTCTTTTATTTTGAACCCTTTTTAAATAACTACGAGTCAAACTCTTTCGTTAATCGAGGTTAGTGTCTAGCAACACTTTTCGACGGCCGAATGACACGAACAGAATGTATCTTCGTCAAACCTGTAAGTGACAATTATCACTAACTTATTCTTTTCTTCAGACTAATACTTCAGATCGGACCCAATGGTATGGATCAAACTATTAAACCACTTTTAGTCCGTCCTTATGTGTCGAATAATGATTTCGTAGCTCATGGATAAAACTAGAATCTCATTTCTAAATTATCCAACATTGATACCTCGGCCAATGATTTACTGAGTTAGTATATTATCGACGACATAGAATATTCACCTTCTTTTTCGAAGGTGGAGAATTTCACGTCGATTGTTCACAAACTTGCC
>JAXCLQ010000002.1:8206920-8223933 GCA_035584115.1 Cedrela odorata | reverse complement strand
GAGTGTTTCAAGTGTGTTTGCAAGTTTCAAGCGTCAAATGGAAATGGAAATGGAAATGGAAAGAATTAAGATTTGTTAAGTTTTTTTTTTAAATCCGGGATCTCAAATTTGGTAACAGAAAAAAAAATAATGTTATCATTTACATGGATTATCTTACAAACGTTGTTATTATTATTATTATTATTATTATTTTAAAGGATAAGATGTTAATTATGAATCATTTTTACTTTTATTTTTTATCTTCTAAATTCCAGAGATTTTTATTATTATTATTATTAAATAGTATATATCACAAGTCGAAACTTAATTTTAGTTTCATCTCAACTAAAATACCTTTATTTTATAATTTTATCTTATTTCAATTTATAAAGCTTAACACGGCACATTTTGTTAAATAAGAAAGACAATGTTAAAAATAAAATCTCCAAATTTTGTTAAAAAAGAAAGATAAAATGTTGAGAATTTAAACATTTTGTCGAGATATTTATTAAAATTATTGATGTTTTGATGAGATTCTCGATAATACATCGAGATTCATGATATTTCAATAAAAAATTTTAATTTGACAAAATTTCAAAATTTTTAATATCTAATGCTAAATTCAATCCATTTTTTTTAAGTTTTTTTTTGTGTTATCATATTATAACAGTAAATTTTTTTAATTTTTAGTATGGAACTTATTAATCATGTAGTGTAGTTTTTTACACGTTAGTTTCTGTCAAAACATGTTTAGTTACAATGGATTACCTATTTGCGTGAGTGTGTCTAGACATGATGGTAATAAAGAGGATTGTGGGGTTTTTATTATGGAAAAAAAATTAATGAAATTTAAAATGTGACATATTATTTTGCCTAAATAATCAATGATATACAATTAACATAAGTTATAATAATGTGAATTTAGTTAAAAATAATAATAATAATAAAATTACACATATCATCACTCAATTATAATAAATTTATACAATCACATATAGATAATCATGTAAATGATGAAGTGAAAATATGTAACAATATTTTTCATTGTATAAAATTTTTATATTACCTAATAATATTATAATAGTCGGACACTTAAATTTATAAAATTTATGTGTGCACATATTGTGATAAAATTTATGGATAATACTGTAAATCTCGACATTTTGGCCAGATATCTCATATATTTTTATCTTTTGTTTTAAACAAAATATGTAGTTGTTAAATTTTATAAATTAAAACAAGATAAAATTCAGAATTATATCTTTTGAGTAAAATTAAGTTTAGTTTTTGGAATAAGCTAAAATTAAGTATGGGCTTGTAATATGCTCATTTTAATATATGTATATAACCCCCAAATTTCAGTAGGTTTGTCATCAGCAGCAGCCAGGGTTAAGCCTTACGCAACTCCTGTAGTGGACTTGGTTCAGCTGCCGGGATGCGCTCACTTGCTTCTCTACTTCATTCACCATCACATCACAGTCACAGTTCAGAAGATTTTAGGGGATATTTGGCCTAAAATTCATTCCAAAATCGTTAGAAAGAAGGTCGCTCTTTCATCAACCCAAACTTCCTCTGTTTCTTGCTGGTGGGTTTAAAATCTTGTTCTGCCTCTGCCCGAATAAGCAAATGGAAGACAT
This sequence comes from Cedrela odorata, assembly GCA_035584115.1. Classification (NCBI taxonomy): domain Eukaryota; kingdom Viridiplantae; phylum Streptophyta; class Magnoliopsida; order Sapindales; family Meliaceae; genus Cedrela; species Cedrela odorata. Next base: position 8,222,317 of record JAXCLQ010000002.1, on the reverse strand, counting down.
AGAAGATTTGTTGGTTCGGAATGGAGGTGGCGGTGCTCCTCCTGGTTTCAGATTACCAATCAATGCTGTTGGAGTTAATACCAGGAAGAATAAGAACAAACCACAGCTTGATAACACCAAACTCTCCAAAACTATTGATCCGCTTATTCCTCTCTCTCCCGAAATTCCTGGAACTCAGGTCCCATTCTTTTCTTCATTCTCTTTTTATCTTATTTCATGTTTGTAGATTTTATTTATATATATGTATATATTTTTTTTGTAGACAATATATGTCAAGACTTTTGGATGCTCACATAACCAGGTAGTTATCTGTTCCATTCCATCATAATAACCCTAATACGGGCGATGCAAAAATGGATTTTCATCATTTGTTCACGCTTTATACGTTTATTACTACACTTTACTCTATATTACTGTGATTGCTTTTCATTCTGTAATTAGCTTGTAATTAGTTAATGAGAAATTGCTAATATATTGAGAAGTTTACTGCCCATATACGATTTTGTATATTTTAACTCTTACCAGGATGAGATTTCTTGATTTTCTTTGAGATCTTTTGAATTTGTTATTAGTATTAGGCCTATGAACTAAAGATGTAGCAGTTTTATCTGGTGCATGGTGGGAGGAAAAATTGATATTCATTAATAGTGAAGTTGAGTCCTACATCGAAACTGCCCTAAGATTTGTAGTATTCTAAAGCATAGGCTGATATTATATGTTTAATCAATTAGCTGTAGGTTTAATTACTGCTTTCTTGACCAGAAGAAGGTATCCATATTGTTTGGAAATGCCCAACCTCCATATTTCGTGAACAAGGTTGAGCCTTTGTAGAGGTTTGGGGAAGAGTAGGTTATTCCATATAAAACACTCGAATCAGCTTGTTAAGCTTCATTTGTGGATGGCACACTTTGGGAATTGAAACTGGGTAGTTTGAAGTATGTAACTTAGGCTGATATCACTAATTTTGTTTGTCGGGTTTTGTGACATGATGACATCTCTTGACACTAGTTTCATAAAAAAATTCATCTTTTTTGTTGTGATAAATGCACAGGATAAACATAATCTTTCCAAACTAGTTGGGTTTGGCTAGTTCCAGCTATCGGATGTTGCTATAGTTTTTTGCTGACGGCCAACACATCACAGTCCTCCATTACACATTAGGCTTGGTTTCAGCTGTTTCAAAAATATTAAACAAACCATGACAAATTAATCAAGGATGGATTTTCACAATGGTGGTTCTCTTTCTCAAATGTTTTAAGATTGCCCAAGTCCTTTTGATGAAATTTATCATTGGGTTTGGTGATTGTGGTGCAGTGCCATTTTGTTATGTAAAATCCTCTGTCTTCGTTGTATGTGAAAGAAAAAATAATGATGATGCAGATATGTGAAATCTAGAGAAAAAATTGATAAGATATATTATTTCACATGCTGTGTTTTCATGCCAGGATATGCTTCAGATTTCCATAGAGCATTTGCCTTTTTGGTTGTTTCAAAAGCCATTGGTTATAGTTTGTGCGGTATAATATGGGGAGTACTTTTCTTCAATTTTTATGGAAATGATCATTGAAAGACAGTTGGGGCATTTGAGGTAAATAAAACAAGTTCAGGAAAAATCTTTTCAAAAAACAGGACACAATTTTGTTAAATGTTCTAGACCTAAAAGTATTACAATTGCATAGGTGAACTTATGCTTAATTATAACATTTTTTTATCCAGATGATATTATGCTGGTTTGTTCATATATAATTTATATATGGTCCAGACTTTAGTGGTCAAATTATTATCTACTTCTTTTTGGAACTTCTGGTCGTGTTAATGAGATGTAGCTACTTTGCATCATTAGCATGATTTTCATTTCTTTCAAATTGCTTATCTCATTTTGTTGTCATGTCAGAGTGACAGTGAGTACATGGCCGGTCAGCTTTCAGCATTTGGTTATGCATTAACTGACAATCCTGAGGAGGGAGACCTATGGCTCATTAATACGTGAGTATTAACCTTTTTTTTTTATTTCTTTCTACTTTTGTTGTTTTCTTTTCATATTTCTTTTTATAAATTTTTTTTTCAGTTACCAACATTTCTGTGTTGATAAAAATGGTGCAATATTTGTTCAAGTAATGATGGATCACAGCTTGTCATGTTGTCTTGTGCACTTAGTATTCTTGTGGGTGTGAATTTGATGCAGTTAAAGATGAGTGATTATTGATGCATTGTGTATAAACTCTACTGGGGCTTTCCCTGCCCTTGAGCAACAGGCATACAGTATGTGCAAAATATTTAACAGGTGTTATTAGTGTATTGATAACTCATAATATCTGAAACAGATGCACAGTCAAATCCCCCAGTCAGTCTGCTATGGACACTTTAATAACAAAATGTAAGAGTGCAAAAAAGCCCCTGGTGGTAGCTGGGTGTGTGCCTCAAGGAAGCCGAGATTTGAAAGAGCTAGAAGGGGTCAGCATTGTTGGAGTCCAGCAAATTGACCGTGTTGTTGAAGTTGTTGAAGAGACTTTGAAAGGTCATGAGGTGCGGCTTTTACACCGCAAGAAATTGCCGGCCCTTGACCTCCCAAAGGTATAAGTCGTATATTTGCATTTGAATGTTGCCATTTCTTTGTGTCTGGGAGGAGTTCTTAGGAACCCTTTTCTGGCTTATGATTAAATATATGCAATTACCACTTCTGTCACAGCTCTGTTTTTGTAATTTTCTGGAATCATTTACTGGTATACAGATGGATTTTTATTTCTCTCTATTGAAATGAATATAACCTAGTTTTTCTTATAGGTGAGGAGGAACAAGTTCGTTGAGATTTTACCAATCAATGTTGGTTGTTTAGGCGCTTGTACTTATTGCAAGACAAAGCATGCACGTGGCCATTTGGGGAGCTACACTGTTGACAGCCTTGTAAGATTGTAGCACGTACATAAAATACTTTAAATTAGTTGGCTATAGTGTTATTTTGAAGTTCGACTCTGCAGGTTGGTCGTGTAAGAACTGTTATAGCTGATGGAGTTAAGGAGATATGGTTGAGCAGTGAAGATACTGGAGCATATGGTAATCATAAATCTTTTCTTTGGAGATGTCCTCTTTCTTGAGGATTTCTGGGCGAAATATTTTCAGCACCGTCAAATGTGATTTATTAATTAACTTAATAATGTGAAGTGATCCTGTTATGTGTGATGGCACAAAAACCCATTGGTAATACTAGGAACCTGTGTTCAGTTTTTTTCTTAACACGTTAACAAATCTTCTGTGATGTATTTGTGAACTTGTCACCCTAAGTATTAAGAGTTGAAAATAAAGTCACCTTATTTATTTGGTCAAAGGGTTTTGGCACTTGATTAAAGAGGTTATTATATAACTCAAGCTAATGATTTAATGTATTTCTTGAGGTATTAAATTGAGGTGCTACTTACATGAGTTGTTGAAAAGTTCTAATTGTCGTGAAAATTTGTAGGCCGTGACATTGGGGTTAACCTTCCAATTTTATTGATTGCTATTATTGCGGAACTTCCTCCGGATGGAAGCACAATGCTTCGAATTGGGATGACAAATCCTCCTTTCATCCTTGAGCACTTGAAAGAAATAGCAGAAGTTTTGCGTCACCCTTGTGTATATTCCTTTCTTCATGTACCTGTCCAATCTGGGAGTGATGCTGTCTTGACTGTAAGTCAAAACATTGTCTTTTTTCTCCATCTTCAAAAAGGAAAAAAGCGTCTCTTTCCTCCATGTTAAAAAAAAAGATATATGCTTTGAGTTTGTTGCTCATTACTTCGCTTTTCTGTCTTATTTTGCATTTTTCTCAAATTATAATAAAAGATACATGCCTTGAGATCTTGTCACATGATGTTCTCTTAGTTTTATTACTGCTCTAACCCTTTCAGGCAATGAATCGGGAATATACTGTGAGCGACTTCAGGACTGTGGTAGATACCTTGACTGAACTTGTGCCTGGGATGCAGATTGCAACTGATATTATTTGTGGATTCCCTGGTTAGTATGTGGATCAATGCTCTTCATGGTTCCTTTTTTATAGTGATCCATGTTGAATGATCTTTTAAATTTTCTTGTTGACATCTTGTAAGTTTTGAAGTTGAATAAGTTGAAGGTTGCCGGTGCCCTTAAAACCACTGAGATGTGTCTATTTTGTGTAATAACCTTCTGGTGGCAGCGTTATTAATTTCAATACTGTATAACTGTACACTACTGTCTAGACTCACCATCAAGGAAGCATTTATCTGAGAAATTTTCTTGCTTTGCTTGAACTGTTTGGAATTGGAATTTTTATGTATGATTTGCTAATCATTGGGAGTAGTGTGGGACCTTTTGGAATATTTATTTTAGTGTTTTACTTCAAAAGTGCTAGCAGAAGTAACGCTATTATTTTTCTGCTTCTTAGGTGAGACTGATGAAGATTTCGCTCAAACTGTTAGCCTCATCAAGGAGTTCAAGTTCTCACAAGTTCACATTTCACAGTTCTATCCTAGGCCAGGTATAGCATTCTTGTATTTAGATAGCACCAAAATTTTATCTTTGTTGTATAGCAATAACAAATTCATTGAGATTTTTATTTGTATTTTGGCCAAGAAACTCCACTTTTTTTTGAATGACCAAAGATATGTTCAGGGAATGTGAAAGTAGTTCCATTTATATCTTGTGGGATCTCATGACCAATCTGGTTATGATAGTTTAGTGTTCATTCCAGTGTCCCAATATGTATTCTATTTGTTTTTATTTTTCTTCTTTCTCCCAATCTATACCTTTATCTGTGCTGTAGCCTCTCTGAAGGTGTGAAACTCTTCTGGGAAACCATAACCAAGAAAAATTGTCAGATCCTTGAAGACAAGATAGGTGGCTGATTAAGAAAATTACTTTGGTCCTGAATTTTCCTCCTATAGCTTTTTCTTTTTGCATTTAGACTAGTCCGCATATGCACATCGTTAATAAAGTTGGAATGATCCCTTGAAGTTTTGGCAAGTTGCATTCTGTGATTGAGGGAAAATAAAGTCTGTAGCTACAATCTAGATTTGGGGGTTTGGGGAGACATCTGCTAGTTTTTGAACAAGCTATTCCCATGCTGCAAAAATGCTAGGGGACATAGGAATGTAATAATCAAATTGATATGCATGGCTTTGGAAATGGAAGTAAATAGATACTGAAATTCTATTTGGTTTGGAATGACTAAATGTGGCTAAAATTGTAGAATATCACGTTTGAGTTGCTTTCTAATGCACTATGGGTGAAAATTTATAGTACCTTGGGTCCTACTTTGATGAAGTTTGTGATGCTTTTCTCTTGAAAAATCTCAATTCTTTTTTTACTAAAAATTCTAAGTTTTTATTGTCAATGCATGTGCCTGCTGGAAATGAGGTCGTAGATTTCTAGTATGTGCTTAGCAATGCAAAATGTATCAAATTGAAGGAATCAATTTGTGATGCAATTTTCACCTGTATTAGGCACTGAAGCATCTAAATTCCTGTTACATGGACTTGGGTATAGCAGTGTGAATCTAGGTTTCAGATTTGTGTCATTGCACATTTTAGAATATAGTCACGGTTGAATTGTTGAAGTGCTTAATTTTCGTCCACTAGAACAGAAAAATGAAGTGGGCATGTATGCTGCATGCTGAATATAGTTTCATGCTTATTAGGTAACATGGTTGCCATAAAAAAAGTTATAAAGAAACAAATGGTAAAATGCAAAAGCTACAGTAAATCAGCCTGTCCCTTTTTTAGACATCCTGTTAGACACTTATCCTAAGACCTGTGTGTTAAAGTCTATCAATTTTCTTCTATTAATTTGTCAAAAACACACATTGCAGGGAAATACCTCCAGCTTGAGCGTATAGCATTGGTTAATTCTCTCATTTTTAAGTTAATATATTTACCATCTTTCCAAAGATTTCAACTTATAGTGGATGTCTTTTCGTTGCAAAATGATAAATGATGAATGATGTGCTGTGATAATGAAATTGTAAGGCATAAGTCATCAGTTCTCATCCAAGTGGTATATTCATATTTCAACAAAGAGTAGAAATATTATTGGTTTGTATTTAAGAAATGTAACCAACTATATAATAATGTAATTCTAAACTCTCAAATTTAATGATAATAAGCTATCCTCATAAATGAGATAGAGTATGGTAATTAGAATAGTAATTCGAGTTATAAAAAAAAAAGTTGAACGTTTGTTTATTATACGGGTAATGATAAGTCCTCTTCAATTACCAAATATTTTTCTTTTCCATTATTCCAATCTAATTCAAATCTGTATTCATTTTCTTTCTGAAATCAGGGACACCTGCTGCAAGGATGAAAAAGGTGCCAAGTACTATAGTGAAGAAACGGAGCCGTGAATTGACATCTGTATTTGAAGCTTTCACACCATATATTGGAATGGAGGATAGGGTGGAAAGAATATGGATAACTGAAACTGCAGCCGATGGAATTCACCTGGTAAGACTGAAACAGTTTTAAATGATTCCGTGCAGCTTTTAGATTCCTCCATATTATTGGGCGTGTGTGCTTAGATCAAGGGGCTGATTTTTAGCATACTGCCCCATGGACCTAAAATCTGTTGGTAGTTTGGCTTCTGGAGGTTTTACAGTCTGTTACCTGATGCCTTTTATTATTATTATTATCATAATGGTTGATCCTTAGCTGCTTGAAAATTTTGATAAAATATTAAATATGACATTCAACATTAAACAATGAACTATTTTATAACTTTGTTCCTACTGGATGTTTCTTTGTTGTCCAAGGTTGGCCACACCAAAGGATATGTGCAGGTGCTTGTAGTTGGTCCAGAAGGTATGCTGGGTACCTCAGCTATGGTGAAGATAACATCTATTGGAAGGTGGTCAGTTTTTGGAGAGGTGATCAAGATTCTCGACCAAATAGATGATAAAACAGCTTCAAGCAGGAGAACATCTAGTCATGACAAATGTTCTCCCTGCTCCAGCCAAAATGAGACTTGTGCATGTTCAAATGAACCAGAGCCTAGTGCTTGTGGACCAGAATGCTGTGGAGGAAATATGACTTTAGAGGAAGGCCGAGTTTCCCAGATTGACAAGTTGCCAGAAGATCATCCAAACAGCCAAAGTCTGATTGGATGGTTCCTAAGGAATCGGAAGAACCGTCTGAACAAAAAGGTTGAAGCTGATATTGCCGTGGGATCCCAGAAAAAGCAAGAATGGATTGAAGGAAGCATGTGTCAGTGGGGTGTTTTCGACAGGGCTCTATTGGGTGGAATGCTTGTTAGCTTATTGACAATTGTAGCCCTGTTGCTTAATTTAGGATTTAGAACATTATCATCTAAATGAAGGACCTTTTATATGCAATTTTGTTGCCCATTTTTGTATGGAGATTTTTTTTTCCTTGGAGGGATTTCCATCAAGCAATTTTTGAGAATGTAATTACTTTTGAAAGTAAGTTTTACCGATGCAATTACTTTTGCTTCAGTTTTTGCTTTAGAGCTAAATCCTATAATTGGTTGTTAAGACTGCTTAAACATTGACTGGCTATTCTTGCAAGCTAGATCTTTAGTACATTGCATATTATTTAGTAAACACATTACTACATTAATAAAATTTCATATGAGCAAAAGATACATATATATATATATATATATGTAATGAAGCCGAAAAAAATGGTGGATTCTGGGGAGTGCCTGACATGCATATCTTTCAAAAGTGGATTTTTTTGTAGGGTGGAGAGCAGGGATGAAAGAGCATCACTGCTTTTTTTATTTATCTTCTGCTGCTATGATTTTGGCAGATTTATTTACCGAATGGTATCTCCTTCACATTTACAAGCAATTTCATAGTAGCATATCTGACTTGGACGGTAATCTTTTGAAAAAGTTGACAGGTACAGAAGGCATCTTGCTCCTGAATCGGGGATGGCGAAGCATGTAAAGGCCAACCAGAACTGCCACCACTTGGAATGGAGTAACGTAAATAAACACAGCCCAGATCAATGAGAAGATGATGAAGATAGACGTAGCTCTTGAATCACGCCAGCTGAGAATTGCTTGAGCTCTTTCCCCTTGGGATGCCAAGTCTCCAACCACTGTCTGCACCCGACCTCCCACACTGCGAAGCCTGTCATATCTCCTTCTTACTATGTCTGCTGGTTGTCTTGTTGGAAACGTATCGAATTCCTCGTCTAGGTCATCTGGGTGTGCGTTGTCTGCTTGTGAAAGCCGAGTATCCATGTGAGGTGGGTGCCTCGGCCTGAACCGATAGTTCCATAGTCCGATAACAAAGAGGTAGAGGAAAATTGTTGGCAGTATCAATTCTGGGTAGCAAACGAGTATCAAGAACAATACATGAACAAGGCAAGTTGTCACTGGGTTTCTCCAGTTGCAAATGTCATAAGACCATTTATAAACAGCTGTAACCCCTGAAAGAAGTGACATTATTCTATGAAAATTGGCTTTGCTTCTTCTCAAACTCCACATATGGTAATCAACATCCAGCATGTACTCAACTGTCTCCCGCCTGAGTGGTGGCTCTGATCTTCCAAGCCTTGCTGCAACTATCTGCATTGCCTGATGGCGTAGCCAATCAGTGTGTCCAACAGCTATTGGTTGAACATAATGCATTTTGGGAAGCAATGGCTTTCCATATTGAGTCACCATGTTAACCCAAGCTGTACATGTAAACCTTAAAGCCAATTGAAGTTCCCCATGTTTCTTCAAACCAGAGGGTGTGAGAACCAACAAAGGATAGTAATGGCTGTATATACGATCAGTTTCTAAAGTTGATAAACGAATTCTCACCTTTCCAATTCTCTGATCTTTTGCATCATCTTTACTTCCATTAATGTGGCAATTATCAAACATTCCAATTGTGATTACAGTACATGGGTCATAAACTTCCCAGGTATACTGCTCGTTCCATCGAGGAGCCAGAGTGTCAAGTAGCGTTCTGGTTCGAACCCACTTGTTCCCATATTTAGCCACACAATATGCATCGGTAGCTCTACCGCTCTTCATGGGAAGCAAATTCCGAGCACTCAAAATCCCAAGTTCCAGAATTCCAATGCTAGACTTTCTCAGATGCTTTGATGATGGCTGTAGATCACTGCTAAAAAGTGCGGATTCATCAAGAACATGGTAACCTGCATCTAAACAGAGGCGAAGTAAAATCTTGCTTGAGAATTTTTCTTTCCTCTTTTCATGACCTTCCTCTCCTGCCAATGACGGTTTGTGAAGATTTAACCATCGAGGATCTGGGAGCTTACTCGACTCATGTCTCGACGGGACTTCTCTAACTGGTATAAATGCTCTACCTAAAATCTCATCCTTGCCAGGTTCAATCCGATCATCAACAGACACAATAATAAGATCCTCAAAAGGCTCAGAAGCAACGAACATAAGCTCCTCATTCCATATTGGATTCACATTTCGCAATTGTGTAGTCCTAGTAACCCTGAGCTGATTCCCAAGTTGAATCCTTACATAAACATCCGGTGCTCGCCCTTTCTCAGAGGGGACAAGATCTTGTGCTTCCATGACCTGAACTCGAAGATAATAAAGCTTGGGTGAAAAGTAAACCTTTGATCTGGTATTAGCCAAATTTGAATGACTAATGTTGTGTGCATCAGAGTGCCATGCTTCAGGAAATGACTCGTCAGCTTGTGTTCCCATCCAAACTGCAAGCATAATTTCTCCTCTAGTTTTAAGTCCCTTTTTGTCCTCCAGTTTATACCATTGAGGAGCCAATGGACTATCTGGAGGAACTCGAAGGGGAACTTCAGATAGATCAAATGAAACCATCCCCACAAAATCATCCTTGCCAATATCCTTATCTTTCACAGTAACTTCAATCAAATTTGATTGCAATCTTTCTTTTGAGAAAGCAAAAATTTGATTCCATACCGGATTTTGGTTCTTCTCCAAATGTTTGGTGATGCCTCTGTAATTTCCAAGCTTGACTTCAACATAAGGGTCAAGGCTCCCTGAAACATCCATAACAGGAAGATCTCTTGCCTTAACCACACTCACATATAAGTAATGCATCTGCTCCACCAAATCGTAAGTACTGGCAGTCTTTTCTCCTCCTCTGTAACGCAGACGCGCTGCTACTGGCGGGCTAGTCTCCACCAAAAGGAATTCCGGATTCTGCTTTGGCATTTGCATGTGCATTACATTTGTTGGTCCAGCTTTGGCGTAATCCGTTCTCGTCTCAATAATTGGAGCCCTTTCTTTCATATAATGAGTTTCAAAACCAAACCCAGGGGACACTGGCGGCGGAGGAGCAGCAGCAGCAGCTGGAGGAGGAGGACCACCACCTGCAGTCCCAATTGAGTGAAAAATCCTCACTTCTTTTTCCTTCTTTTTCTTTTTCTTCTCATCAAAAAATTTAACATCTTCATCAGTCATCCACTTCTCGGTGTTAATTTCTTGCAGAGGAATTTCTTCAGTTTCAAGACTAGTAGCTTCAGTGGTTTTTGCAGTAAAATGCGACCCATCGTGAACTGCGTACATCTTAAGAGCAACATCACCCTTGACATGCGAGAAAAGACCTCGTTTATCAAGTGGGTAACGCTGAACATTCGCCTCAGACTCAGACGATGGAACAGAAACACCTGAAATTCTGACTCGTCCAAGAAAATTATTGTGATGACCATGAGCGCCTTTCCGGTCATTATATACAGTTACATCAAGGGTTGTGTTGGGAAGATCTCTCGGGTGAGTTATGTTGAAAACTAGCTTTTCATTCCAACAAGGATTAAGGTCTTTAGATTTGGTTTGAGTCCTTTGTTTCTGGTCGTCGAACTCTACTTCAACGAAGGGACTGGCAGATCCTTGACCATCCTTAGGCATAAGATCACTAGCATCAAAAACTTGTACAACCAGTTTTGCCATGGTGGGATGGACTGAATGGCAATAATTAATTGTAGCAACCAAGAGAAGGGAGTTGTATCTGCTTTTTGTTATAGATATAAAATGAGTGGAAGTTAAAAGGGGTAGTGAAAAAGTAGGAGTGAAGAAGAAGACAGAACAAATAATGGTGGTGGTGGTGGTGGTTGTGGTGGTAGGAGCCTAGGAGGAGAGAAAGAATAGGAGGTGGAGATGATGAAAATAAGATGTGGACTTTGTAGCATGAAACATATGTTGTTAGTGAGAGACAAAAGAGAGAAAAAGGAATACTGTATGTCATTTGGTGGCCCCGACACCGAGTCAGGAAAAAGATCATCTGCCTTAGGACTACAATGAGTAGTAATGTATGTAGTGTTTTCTAAATGAAAATGGTTATATAAAGGAAAATAAATATATAAGTAGGGTTTGATTGATATTTGATAGAGATGAATAAATGTATAGGTGGTGGAATTGAAGAAAGATATAGATAGTTTAATTTTGTAGTGAGGAGGTTGAAATGAAAGTGATGAGTGATCACTTCATTGATTCATACATTCATCAAACAATCTTCACTTTTAGAAGGATCTCTCCTTTTCAAGGAATTAATTGGGCAGATCCATTATTATTTCTTTCTTTGCCCTAAAAGGTCAACAATTTCATAATTGCCTACTTGAATAGATTGCTTCATTCTTTCATTCTCCTTTGCTTTATTATTGATTGATGATATGTTAGCCTTAGGATGCCTCAATTGTATACACCCATAGTAATATAAACAACCCCCTTTAAAATTTTTTTTTAAAAAAAAAAGTAATTTTTCCTTAATCTCTTACACTTTATATGACTCAAAATTCCATTCATCTCCTCTTCTTCGTTTTTCTCATTCAAAATTATGGTAATTTTATTGTATTTTAAAAACCCAATAATTAAAATAATTAATAAATATTAATTTTTAGTAAAGTCCATTATTTATTCACTTATATATTTAATATTAAGTGAATTTATTTATTGATTTATATTTATTACAAAGTGATTCTATTCCACAACTATTATAATTTTAAAGTCATATCACCTCAATACTAAATAAAATCTTAAACAATATTAAATTTTTATAATTAATTTTAAAATCATCAAATATTAATAGTTTTATATTTAATTCAAATTCATTGCTCTTTAATAATATATATCTGTAATTTTTAATCTATGTGTGGATATTTGTATATTATAAAATCTATATTTGATGTTATTTCGCTATTTAAAATTAAAATTTGTAAGGTGTTAATATTAACATTAAATATATATATATATATAGAAGATTATGATCAAGAGTTTTAATTTTTTGTACTATTTACATATTATTAAATTAATTATATTTAAATAATTAATATTATATTTTATATATACATTAATTATAAAGTATTGGTTATATTATATATATAAAAAAAATTATTATATAGGTTAGGTTTATATGGACCAATACAGGGAAGAGGAAGACACTCTTCCTGTAAAACAATAAGTCACCTCTATCGCCCAATGTTTGGAATAAATAAATGAACCACAAAAAAAAATTGTTGGGATATAGGAGGGTATTTCGGTAAGTTCAAAAGAATGGTCTTAGACATCAAAGAAAGTATTATTTATTTATAGACTGCAGAGCAAAAAGGGCTGCTTTCATTTTCAAGATTTTTAGCTTGAAACATGGATGGAGTGCCAGCTGTACAAACAAATAATCTTCCACCTTTTTTTTTTTTTTTTAATTTGAACCCATGGAAATTCGGATTATTGTAACACAAATTTGCGTGATATTGTATTTATATTATATCAAATAAAAATTAATTTTAATTTTAATTTTTATTTATTATGTCAAAAAAATTAAATACAAATATAATTTATTTATTAAACGAAAAAATTAGATACGATTCGTTTAAATATCATTAATAAATGAATTATAAACAAATTGAGATGATTATTTTATTTATTAAAATTTTTAAATTTAAATATTTTTATTTATTTTAAATTCGTGTCTAATAATCGTATAGTAGCTCATATTACCATTTCTAATTTGACTGCTCTCTTCTTTTTTCATATATATTTATTTTTAAAATAGAGATATTTCAAATTGTACTTATAAATATTTATCACTCACTTTTTTTAAAATATATATATATAACTTTTTTAAAAATATTATAAAAATACAAATATATCAAATCCATTCTCAACTCAATGTGAACAAGTTCGAACTCTCAATTTCTTATATCATTCTAAGATATTTTAACTATGTTCAACCAATTAGCACCCATACTAATTTTTAAATATAAATTATTATGATATTTGTTTAAGATTATTACATGAGTAATTGAATAATATTATAAATAATAAGATGCATTTTTAAAAACAAATTTGTGTTTAATGATATGATTTTTTTTATGTGAATTATAAAATTTGATAATTCTTTAAACTATTTTTTATATTATACTACTATTTATCTAATGAATATAAAGTTATTTCAAATAAAAAAAATTATATAAATTTTAAGAATATGTTATTTACACGCTAAAAAATGCTCGAACACCTTTTTACTCGACACATCCACTTATTGAATATAAGAAATAAATTAATAATCTCTAAACTCGTTAAAATTTTAAACTTTACCTTTATATTAACCTCTTTTAATATTAAAATCTACTCACTCATTGCATCTAATAACTAACAATATTTATTAATGATTTTTGTTTGCACCAAAATTATTAACAATAAGTTTTCTTTTAAATTTGCTTGCTACCCATAATATTTTCCTTTTTAATAAATTTTCCTACCCCAACAACTTGTAGTTATAAGTTCATTTACTCAACTTATAACGTGATTAAGGTGTGGATCAGTCTTGTGTAATTGCAACTACCAAGGTTCACATTTTTAGAGTAAATTTGGATGAGCTTCATGACAAGTATTTTATCCAAAAAAAAAAAAAAAGGGTTAGCAATAAAAGAATAGGAAAAAAGAGATTATTTTTGAAAAGTTTTAGCATTGCATAACTTTTTCTACTAACTTCAATTTAATTATTAATTTGTATTATTTGAGTTTTATTGTCATTTGACATTTTAATTTTGATAAAATTATGTATACATATAATCTTTGATATTTTATTATTATTATTATTATTAATGTTAAGAGAAATAATAAATTACTTATTTATATAAAATATCTTAAATAATAAATTATATAAAAATAATAATTTAGTAATATAAAATTTTATTATAATATGAATTGAATGGTATGTACCATTATTTAGGGTGCAATAAATATAGTGTACCAAAATTTTAAAACGAGTAAATGTTATCTGAGGTGATGTGTCGGCAGCAACTATCCAAACTTGAAATGATTGATTAGTGTATATATTCATGTAATGTTTAAATATAAAAATGTCTAATACTACAGAGTAATGAATCAAAGTTGTAATTTATGCATCTTCATTTTGGTTGTATGCATGCATGTGGACCCAATTGTTATTCTCTCTCTTTCCATGGGTACCCCTTACTCTTTAAAATTTCACAATTAATTATGGTACATGCGAGGATATTAGGTATGTTTTAGCTGCTTCATTGTTATTTATTTACTCTTTTTCTTTTTTTGAGAAAATATAAATTTTCTGAAATTTGAATGCCGTTCAAATGATAATTAGGAAAGAATTTTATTTATATTCATGAAATATTTAATAATAAAAAATAATTAAATTTACCTTTTGATCGACCGACAAAAGTTAATGGTTTAAGGCTTTTTTTTTTTTTTTTTTATAAAAGTCTTATAATTTTGAATGTCCCTCAAATATGTAAAAATAAATAAAAATAGACGATCGAGTTAAAAATTAGTTTTTAAAAGAAATATAAGTTCCTAAATATGAGGTGACAATATTTTTTTTTTTCTAATTAATTTGAGAATAGAAGTGGTTCATTCTAACCACCGACTTTAGAGTTATAATATACAAATACTTATCAAATTTTTTGAAAAAAAAAGAGAATGAGAAAAATAATAATATATCTATATTAGATATTTAAATTCAAACTTGCAATGTGACTTAAAAAGTAATATTATAAATACAATTTATATAAAAACTCTATTAATACAAATTAATGTGGTAATGATATGTTATTTTGACATATATATATATATATATTTACTTTTGTAAAAAAAAAAAAGTTATTTTTTATTTTGTAAAAATATAAGAAATGACAATGATGTAACACTATAATATATGTTTATATAAATATGTTTGTATAAATAATAGTATTTTTAAGAAAATTATATTAATTAAATCTTGACTTACAACCATGCTTACGCATTAGTCAAAGCTAAGATTTTTTTTTTTTTTAAAAAAAAAAAAAAGAGAAGAAACACCAAAACTGACAACGAAATGGATAAACTATTCATTAGACAACAAATATGAGAGGTGTATTTAGCTGGATTCATGCTTATTGTTTGTTTGTTTGTTTGTTTTAATATAATAATAATAATAATAATAATAATAATAATAATAATA
>JAXCLQ010000002.1:8181816-8206820 GCA_035584115.1 Cedrela odorata | reverse complement strand
ATTATCGGTGATGAAGAAATATACTGGCTTTTGTCTCTTTTGTCTCTGTATTCAGCATTTTTGCTTGCTTTGGGAGAGAATATATTTTGGTGCTTGATTTTATTATGTTTTTGATATATTTGGCTTTTTATTGGCTTAATTTTGTGTTTATGTTTATTCTTTCTCAATTTTTGTGGGAAGAATTTTGTTTTTAATTCTTTATTTACAATTGAATTAGTTGTGTAAGTAAAATATTGGGTTTTCATTTTTTTTTTGGGTGAATAAACTGTACGATAGAGTAGCATTTCTTATATTGACCTGTTTCAGGTCATTCATCCCATTCATGATCAGACACTTTTCTTGAATGAGAGGCACAAGAATTAAAGCTAATGAGCCTACAAATTCAGTTAAAAAAAAATATTGTTCTTGAGATTTGGCATCTTGGTCCAATTAGTCAGAATTGTCTTTGGGAAACTAAAAAAAAAAATCTTGTAAGTAAAATATTGACACTCTGCTGTTAGCCTTGATTACCATGGCTTAGATCACTAGTTGTCATCTTATACATTTTAATTTTCATTATATGAAGGATAGATCATAGACATATTTAAGATAAACAATTCTTTATTGTACCACCAATAATGTCATTCATAATTAATTTAGTGTACTTTAGTAAAAATGATTAAAATTTTTTTTTTTTAATTAATCTTAAAGTACTGTCAAAAATTTTAATTTTTTTTTTAAAAAAATCATTGATATAAAATGTATATAATAACAATAAATTATTTTAATTTATTGTACTATATACTTGTAATTGAAATTGGTGTGATACTTTTGTAATATCAACAATAATACATATTTAAATTAATATAAAAATTCATTTAAACAAATTGATATAGCAATTTTGTATTATTGTAAGATATCTTATATTTCAAATAAAAATTTATTTAGTATTATTGTTGTATTATTGATAATATTTTATTTTAAAAAAAAATGTTATAGATAATTTACCAGTGTGAAGCTCGTAACCCAAGTTTGTTGTTTATTTGAATTTGGTCAATTATTATTGTTATTTTAAAAATTAAAACATAATATAATGAGAAATGGTGGGTTATTGATGTCACATTAAAAAATTAGATTAACAATTCTTTATTATTGTTTATTTAATGAAGGTTATAAATTAGTATGTCAAATTTAGAAGAATCTAAACCAATTCAACAAGCTTCTAATGAGGAAACTAATGATGTTGAAGATGTTGAAGTGATGGCTGTACATGGCAACAAAGAAAAGAGAGAGGTTGTGGAAAAATCAAGCAAGAAGAAACCAAGATCTCATGCAAAATGTTGGGATCACTTTACAAAGGTTGTAGTAAATGGTGCACAAAAGGGAAAATGCAATCAATGTAGAACTTTGTTGGTTGGTAGTTATACAAGTGGAACTAGTCACTTGAATAGACATTTGGACACTTGTCTTTCACACAAGCAACCTAAAATTGATGATTCTTTTCAGAAAACTCTTAGAGTTGAGAAGAAAGATGATAGAGCGGATGCTATAAAGCTTAGATCATTTGATCCGAATATTGCTCGACAAAAACTTACAATATTGGTTGCAAAGTATAAACTCCCTCTTAAGTTTGTGGAGTATGATGCATTTAAAGATATGATGAATTACTACAACCCAATGGTGAAGAAAATGTATAGAAACACTTTAAAGAGTGAGATTTTGAAGTCGTACAATTCTAAAAAGGTTAAAACACTAAATTTGTTGGAGATTAATGACAGTAGGGTGGCAATTACTACAGATATGTAGACTTCCAGTAACCAAAAAAAGGGATATATGGTTGTTACTGGACATTTCATTGACAACTTATGGCGTTTGCAGAATCGAATTTTAAGGTAATTTTTTTTAATTCAATTGATGGTTATTTGTTTATTTATTTTACATTTCTTGTTCTAATATATATTTTATTTTATATATTGAATAGGTTTATATATGTGCCAGCCCCACATATTGTTGATTGTCTTTCTCAAGTATTAATGAAGTGCATGTTAGAGTGGAATGTTGACAGAAAATTATCTACAGTTACTTTAGATAATTATTCTACCAATGATGCTATGGTTGATAGATTGAAGGGAGTGATTCCTGCAGAATCAATGATATTGAGTGGTAAGTTTTTTCATATGAGATGTGCAGCTCATATTTTAAACTTAATTATGAAGGATGGATTGTCTGTTATCGATCAGGGGGTTGCAAAGATTAGGGAGAGTGTTGCATTTTGGAGTAGTTCACCTAAAAAAGTTGAAACTTTTGAGTTGGCTGCACGTCAATTACCGATTAAGTATAAGAAAAAGTTGGCACTTGATTGTCCAACTAGATGGAATTCTACTTTTGTCATGCTTGAAGTTGCATTGAGATATAAAAATGTTTTTCTAAGAGTGCAACAGTGCGAGTCACAATACAAATATTTGCCTTCAGATGCAGAATGGGAATGACAGAGAAGATGTTAGAATATTTGAGACTGTTTTACATGTTGACGGAGATATTTTCAGGTACCAAATATCCAACAGCTAATATGTTTTTCCCATTGGTTTGTAAAATGAAGATGTCATTGATGGAGTGGCAAATGCCTCCCCTTCCTCAAGTAAAACATATGACTTCTAAAATTATTTCTAAATTTGAGAAATATTGGTAAGAGATTCATGGGGTGTTAGTGATAGTAGTTATTCTTGACTCGAGGTTCAAGATGCTATTGATTGATTTTTACTTTCCCAAGATTTATTGTGTTAGTGTTTTAGAGCGGATTAAGCGAGTACATGACCTTATAAATGAATTGGTTAAATATTATGAGGTTAAGTCTACCAATGTGAATATCGAAGATGTTGGAAAATCTTCTTCTGTTGCTTTTGTTCATTCTTAGAGTTTAAGGTGTGATTTTTTAGATTTTTCTGAGTTTGATTCATTTGCAAACCAAAGTTAACATATCATAACATCAAAATCTGACCTTCAGAGGTACTTAGATAAGCCTTTAATTGAAAGATCTGATGACTTTGATATTTAGTTTGGTAGAATATGAACAAAGGCAAATATCCTATTTTAGCGGAGACAGCCAAAGATATCTTAGCTATTCCTATGACAACTGTTGCCTTGGAATTGGCTTTTAGTACAGAGGGTAGATACTTGAGTCCACATCGTATTAAACTTCATCTCGACATGTTGGAGACAATTATGTGCACTCAACATTGGCTATGGGCTATTGAGTGAGGTATAAAAAAAAAGCATTATAGAAATATTTAATTATTTATTTTTTTAATTACTTATATTGTTTTAAATTTATTTTTAAGTAGTGTAATTCCTGAAGAAGAGATTTTTACGAGAGAAGAATGAAGAGATGATGAAGACTTGGAGCCGCAACAATTAGACTAGTTGATTTTTAGAATTTTTGATGTGTTTTAATAGTATTTTTTACTTTAAATAGATTGTAAAAATTTAAAATTTGGTATGTTTAGTAAGATTTTATTTTATTTAAAAAAAATTAGAAAAACATTGAAAAACATTGGCTTAGTTGGTTTATTTACATTGATTTTTGGAAAGAATTAATCCATTTATGCAAAAAGGAAAATAATATCAAAATTTATGCAAATAGATTATGGGATTTGCAAGGGCGATGTTAAATCATGCTAGGAAGGTAGAAGGGCTGGATGATGCGGTTGACATTGTTTGAATGGGTGGTGATGGTGTAAACACAGTGAACATTTTAACCGGCGCTTCAATACTTGCTGCAGCTTGTAGAGCTAAAGTTGCAAAGGTGACGACTTTCTGCTTCTAATTCTATAACTTCTTTTGTACTATGTTATTAAGTAATTATTTTATTGTAATTATTAATTATATCTATTTAGTTGTTGCCTCACAGCAAGGGAATCATTCTAGTTCCTCTGCTTGTGGAAGTGCTAATGTTAATGTGCGGAAGCTTTGAGAGTAGTTATTTACTTGGACCCAGAGGTAGGTATAATATGAATTAAGTTATTTATTCTTATATGTGTAGTTTTATCTTATGGTTATTCTTAAATGTGGTGGGAACTAAATTATGGCTCTTTTTGGAGAGAGAAACATGTTTTAAATGCAACAAAGAGGAGATCTATGAATTGAAAGCACCAAACTCTTTGCACAGTATAAGAAGTGTTACATTAAGTTCTTTCAATCTAATTTCTATCTTTTTTTGGATTTGTTTTTGCAAGTTAAATGTGCTTATTCCCATAACCATTACTCATAACTCAAGTATACAAAGAAAGTGGTTAGGTTCCCAACTTGCCATATTTTATGCGCTTCAACATTAACATGAGCTATAATGATGAATTGGCATTATAGATTGCATCATTGTTGGATTTAATAACCTTACTTCTTCCTTTTCAAAAGTTTAGCAAACATTAGGTCATTTTTGGGCTATACTTAAATCAAAACCTTATTAAGCATAACTTATTTTGTTGTAGTCTTCTTTATGCAGCTAATTTAGATTTCCTTCTTAGGGATTTTCCGCAATAGAACTCATAAACTATTAAGTTATTGAAAATCAATCCGTTAAGTTTTGGGTCCACTCAACCTATTGAATGTAACAAAAAGAAAAGAAAAATAATGATGATGATGTACAATGTTGAACATTCAATTTTCTTTTTTCTTGGAAATAGGGTGTAAGAAGGTGCATGAATGAGGCAGGAATTGGTTTCATGATGTCTCTAAAGTATCACCTTGCAATGAAGTTTATCAGGCTAGTGAGGAAAAAGCTCAAAGTAAAAACTATATTCAATACATTGGGCCGTTTGTTGAATCCTAAAAGCATGTCGTTTGGTGTGGTTGGTGTTTACAATGAAATAGGCACAACAGAAATATTATTATCACATAGGAAGATTTGTTAAAAATTCAACATCATTAATCAAATGATTTGTTGTTCATGGGCTCTTTTGAGCTATTTGAACTTACTAACATGTTCATAGCATTCATTTGTGACTACTGAATTACTTTCTGCTTGGTTGCATTGACTTCTTTGAGCTATTAGCCAACATCATTATACTTTCACATTGAAAACATTAGTAAAGTTGTGTTTGACACGGGCCCGGATCTAAGCCTAACCCAGATCCAAGCCCGATCCAGAACTAAACCAGGCCGGATCCAAACCTAGGCCGGCTAGATCCCAGCTCGACCCATTCTGGGTCTAAGCTCGGATCTCATTTTGGCCGAGCTTTTGTGGGCTTAGACCTTTGTGTCTTCATTGTAGGCCGAACTTGGGCTTTGTCAAGCCCGACCCAATTGCCACTCCTAAATTAGATATAATGCCCAACATGTTAAATTAAAAATTAAAAAAAAATGCATATTATTAAGCTTTTAAGAGTATATTGTTAGAAGACAATAAGAGTCATAAATAATATTAACTTTGAGATTGTGATGAATGCAATCTAGACTATTCACAAAGATACTTATAAATGACTACAAGATAATGAACCTAATGTATGAGCTTGTCATTTTTTAACCTATTCTTCAAGATGATCATGTCACAAATAACATGACTAAGTCTTGAATGAGTATTTTAATGATAACAGAAGGAAGCTAGCCATTGAAATGTTAGAGTTCATAAATCTAAAAATATGATGATTATGAGAAGAGAGAATGTTGAGTAATTGAAGTTTAAACTACCTCTAAGGGTGAAAAGAAAGATAGTTAACATTTTCAAGTTTGCAAAAAATTTATTGATTATCGAAGCAAGCAAAAATGAATGTGGTGGGTGGTAGATTAATGTGTTACCCCACAAGCATTCATTATCACATATAATTACAAGAAAGCGAAACCAATTGACTATATAGACAAACGTCAACCAAAGAAGCATATTATGAGATATTATAGTCACTACCAAACAAGTTTAAATGACACAAGGTTGACATGCTTTAATTATTGTATAATGTGAAATATATTAGGATCAACAGGACTTAGGTTAATAGAAAAAGGGAATCTAACAAAAGATTTAATACAAATACAAGAAAGAAGTTCACAATGCGATACAGTAGATGTAAAGAGATGGCGCACAACAAAAGAAGTTGTGCCATGTGATCAAGGTTTAATTTGTAATTTTTTAAATTAGTTTATTTTAAAATTTTAAATTATCAAAAACAATTAGTATAAAGTTACATGTGTCATTCAAGAATTCTATTGACAAAAGAAAATTTCAGATTTCTAAAAACAGAACTACTTGGAGTGAGTCACTTGTCAAGATAGTTAAATTTGAGTTCAAGAGTTATTATACTAAATTATCGGTCGTAAATTTTTCTTTAATAGTGGAATATTTTAGTATTCCCTTTATCAACCCAGAAAAATTTTATCCTATAAACAGTTTTCATAAGGTTTCTTTCCATTAACAAATTCTTGGTTTTTTGTTTTGTTTTAGCTTATTGCTCTTGAATTCTATTGTCTTTGAATTTACATCATTTTTGTCTATTTCTCTTTGACCTAGGTATAATAAGTTTTAAGCCTTTCGTTGTATAAATCATCTTTCACCCATCTAAAATGTTCTAAGGTCTACTATTAAGTTTTTCAATTTAAATCATACCATGTCTGATCCTTGAGCCTAGTTTTTGTCTAGATGGAGTATAAATCTAAAGGTTTATCTGTCCCACCATTCTTTAATTTGAGCAATAATTCATATTAGAAAGTACGTATGAGAGTCTTCTAAAAAGTTATTGATGAATGAGTTTAGATGTTTGGTGAGAAAACATAGAGTTCACCCTCTATTAATGTGTTGACTATCTTTTGTCTAAAGAGTTTAGTCTTAAGACAAAATATGAGTTGTCGAACTCTTAACTTGAATAACAAAGCTGTCAATGTCATCTTCATGACAAAATTTCTTGAAGAGTTAAAGAGAATATCTATATGTGAAGTAGCCAAAAAAGCTTGGGTTATTCCTAAAACTACCCATGATGGTAAGAAATATGTTAAGAACTCTTCGCTTTAAATGCTAACCCGTAGGTTTCAGGAGATTAGGATGAGAGAAGATGAAAACTTTGAAGAGTTTTATATCGAGTTGAATACTATAGTAAACTCTAGCTTAGCCTATACAAAAGGATTTCTAAAAGTCGAGTGATTAAGAAAGTCCTTAAAAGTTTTCCTAAGAGGTTCCATTCTAAAGTCGCAGCTATGGAGGAAAGTAAGGATAAAAATTCGGTTAAGATAAAAAAACTAATAGATTTACACCTAACTTATGAGTTAAATTTTTCCAAACCAAAGAAATCTAAGTCCATAACCCTCAACCCTATTAAGAAAATGCTTGAAAGAGAATCTAGCGATGAATTAGTAGATGATGAGGAAACAAAGTTATTTGTCTAAAAATTTTAAAAATTCTTTAGATCTAAGAATTGAGGTTTTAGTTAGAAGCATAAACCTTTGAAAAGAGAAATAATTTTTCTAAAGGGAATAGGAAGAACCAAAAAATCTTTGATAAGGTTCAATGCCGCAAGAGTAAAGGGTTTGGACACATCAAGTTTAAGTATCTTAATTTCAACAAGTGCAAGAAAGCCATGAATGACTTCCTTAGTGATGATAACTCTAGTGATGATATTATGATAAGACTTCTTTTGATAAAGTTAACAATTTTATGACTTTTATTTCCTCTGTGAAATTTAAATATCTTAATTCTTAAAATAATGTTTCAGATGATGAAAAATAAATCAATATAGTCTTTGAGAAATTTTTTAGAGAAAGTTTGAAACTCAAAAAGATTAATAATGGTGTTTTAATAAAGCTCAATATTGTTGAACTTGAGAATGAGAATCTTTTAGTAAAACTAGAGGAACAAGTTGAATTAGTTTCTAATTTGAAGAAAAATAATAGAGTTTTAAATAATGAATTGAGGCCTTAGTTTGTAAGTTGAAGGATGTTAGGTCACAATCTACTAAATTCTCTAGTTACACTAAGAAAGTAAATGATATGCTTATCATAGGTCAGAATGAGAGTAGTAAGAAAGAGTTAAGTTTTTCTATGATAATCTTAATGATGTTTCTACCTTTAAAATTGTGTTTGGTACTTCTACAAGTGTAAGTGAAGCTGTTGTAGAACTTATAAAAAAATAATAAAAAAAAGTGAACTTACAGTGTCTTGTAAAATAGTTGTTCCTAAAGTAAAAAAAAAAAAAAAAAGGGAAAAAACTGAGCTTAAAGGTTTATGTGTTCCTCATTTTGTGAGTGACCCTTAATGGATAGAAAAAAATATTAAACCTAATGGAATTTGTCTTCTATCTGGGTTTATATCTACCTCTTATGAATATGGTAAAATAAGTCACATAAGACCAAATTACTTTGAGTTTAGAGGAAGAAAAATAAGGTCTTTGGAGTTCATAGATCTGAGTCTAATCAAAATAGTTTTGCTCGTCAAATGGTAGGGTTAGCTCGGTAAATTAAAGTGATCAGTGATAGCCTTACTTACTTTAATGAGCTTACTATAAACTATAGACATCCTTTTAGGAATATGAGAGATTGTTCCTTTCTTTGATTCAAATATTTTAGTGTAGGTTTGTTTCTTTTGAATTATTTTCTCTTTGATTTTAAGTTTTTTGTGTTTTTCAGTCATTTGTTGATTTTTTTTCTTTATATTTTACTTATTGTGAGTTTGTTTTTCTGCACTTGTTTTCTATAATATAAAAACAAAAAAACACAAAAATTCTTCTATTTATTTTGTTTTGTGTAATTTGATAAGACTACTGTATGAGCTTTTTATTGTGTTTTTGTGTGAAAAATGATCTTCGACTTATATATTGTGACAATTGAAGTCTGAATATTTCTTATACATCCTCTTAAATGTCTTTTATATATCTATTTCATATCTCTATTTCGCATGTCTTCAATTTTGTTATGTATCGTGATTCTTGTTCTTAATCATTTTAGTATGAATATGTTAAATTTGATAGCATGTATGATATCTGGGTGGGCAATCATATATTGGAATATAGTATTATGGTAATTGAATTCACCTTTAACGAGTGTACCTCTATGAAAAATCATATACCTTACATCAATATTTCAACTGAGAACAAATATATCTTGTTACAAAAATTCATATTCTAAAGGCAATAAAAAACAAAATATAAGCAATCTCTACTTTACGGGAAGAAAAATAATATAAGTAACAAAATTGCGTCTTTCTCAAGTACTAGTAGCATTGGTTTGACTTTTTTTTACCATGTTACACCCGTTTCAGTGGTGGTTTCATATAACCTCTTCGTACTCATAATTTCTTGATCATAAACGATGTATTTATTACTAGTTATCACTTTACACATGCAAATCACTATATTCCATACTTGTTATAAATGAAACTAATTGCAAATGCCTTGTCTTTAAGTATAACATTTACTTTTGTGTTGGTGTTTACTTGATTTGAGTTTTATTTTATATTTTCATACACTTTTCCTATGAAATGATTTTTTTTTCCAATCCTTTGAATGATTTGGTAGTTGTTTTTGCCTATTGGTTGGCTTGTTTTTCTTTGTCTTTTTTTGGTTGCTTGGATTGATTTTTTTATTTTATTTTCCAAGCAGGAATTCTTCATGTTCCCTTTGCCATTTAGTGACAAAAAAGGGGGGAAATGTAAAAGTTTTGATGAGATATATGAGTTAGGGGAAGCGTAGCAAATATAACTTTGAGAAACTTAAGGCTCGTTTGGTATCATTTTTCGTCACTATTTTTATTTTCATTTTACAAATTTTAGATATAAAACATGTTCTTTATTGTTTTATTAAAATGAAACTCATAAAATATAAATTATACATTTATAACTTAAAATCATAAAACGGTTTAAAGTTGTTTATTCATTTTACAAAACAAATCACAAAATAAAAAAATGAATTTGTATGCACACAATCTCCCGCTCTTTGATTTCATCGACTTCTCTGATCTCGTCATTCCTTATCACCACCGTACATCATCATCATCGATTTCACCCTATGATGTTTTAGTCGTCTCTCACACCACAAAGACCAGTATACATTTTTAAACCAATTGACAAAGCTAGTTCCTCCAGAAACAATGTCTTCTCTGATCTCGACTGTCTCACACTAACTTAAACCAAACTTCAAACAGGTCGTATATGGAATAACACTGCAGCAAATCCCTATTGTTCAGGCCATACCAGCAAGTAAAAATGATGATTCTACCCTTGCAGCACTTTGATAACGACCAAAGCAGCAATGAATTATGTGTATTAGATTGTAATTTGACGGCTCTGTGTGATCACAACTAGATAGAGGGCTTTAATTCTAGTTTGTTCTCTGATATCATTGTTCATGCCATGAGGTCCACCTATCACCTTCATCACTTAATCCTTTCTTGACCTTCAAGTTTATAATCTTCATTGTATTTAAAATTTTCATTTTAGTTGTGTTTGTGCTTGTTTTGGATTATAGGACAACATTTTTGGTTCAAGATTTATGTGCAATATGCACGAATTTCATTATATCAGAGCTGTCGACTTCGAATTTCTTAGCTTACGAGATTGAAAA
The DNA here is from genome assembly GCA_035584115.1 of Cedrela odorata. Lineage (NCBI taxonomy): Eukaryota > Viridiplantae > Streptophyta > Magnoliopsida > Sapindales > Meliaceae > Cedrela > Cedrela odorata. Next base: position 8,196,313 of record JAXCLQ010000002.1, on the reverse strand, counting down.
TGTTTTTGGTTACCTTTTTTGGACTATGCTTCCTACTTCTTTATTTGCTGAAAGTATGTCTAGCTGTAATTTTAAGTATCTGCAGAGCATTAAGACTACGGCATACATGAGGAACAAGTAAGGAATGCTTGTTGGGGCTACCTTTGTCAAAGTGATGCAGTGGAATTGAAAGAGGTAAAAGTGCAAGATCTAACTGTTTTGTTTTGCATCTTTTATTTATGTTTGATACCCTTGTTATATGTGTTGTCCTTCAGCTGCATTACTTGGTCCTTGACAATTTAATTTGAGTGTTTTTGTCTGGTCTACCTCACAAAAATACGGCTTATTATATACTAAAGGTTTGGTCACGGCCTGAACCTGGGGTCCACCAGTGACAATCGCCACAAATCCTCATGATACACCCTATAAACCCAGAATGATTAAGAGAGCCTGTAAGGTTTTCCTTTCAATTTTCAAATCCTAAAAATAGTTTATTAAACAGAAATTCTCATCCATTGGATTATCAACAAAGAATTGATCTTTGTGATCAATTTATCCACAGCACATAACAAATAATAAAATATTATTTTCATTCAGGTTGAACAAACATAATCATTTACATAAATGTTTTGTTTACAATTTCATTACAAAATCAAATGATTTTATCCAATTAGATATAATACATATGTGAGTCAAGATGATGACCTATTAGAGCATCAAATGCTCTCTACGGCTACTACTAGCCCGACGAGAACTAAATAGCTTAACATGAAAGCTGAAATGGTGAGGGATGAGTATATAACTATATAGTTGAATAGAAATCTCAATATCTTGATTTGGAAATGTGTGTGTATGTATGTATACATATATATATATATATATACACGCATGTTCATTTAAATCAAATAACTGTAAAATGAATTATAGGTTTGTATTCAGTTTTTAAATAAACAACCGAGCTGACCGTACTTTCTCAATCGCTACCTTAGTCGAGATAACGTCAAGCACCATCAGTGAATCTTTCATGCATTAAATCTATATGCAATGAATCCTTACAAAATATAAAACTATGTTCTTATGCTTTTTAAAATTATTTACTTTTATAAAACAAGCATTTATAAAATTCATTGTCTGTCTCACTGATGTTGGCCTCGAGTAATCACTTTGTGAAAAAAGTGACTGTCATCGTAATTTGTCAAATCCAAAATAGCCCTATCAAGCAGCCATAACTTTTCATAGGGTATCTATATAACTGCACAAATGTTCATCGCACATAATGAACTTGCCATGGACTTCTCCCTTATACCAACCCACTCACCTATGCGACCTTTTATAGGTCCGTCCATAGGCTACTTCCCTGTATATATAGTCAATTAACTGGCCCATTGGCCATAAAACAATATCTAGCCTTACCGGTCTCATCAACAATATATATGCTTAAAAACAAATAATTTACAATCATTGATTTTAATTCATTTAAATCAAACTCGACTTCCCCGACCATATCATTCTCAAACAAAAATCATAAAATGTATAAATCAATTCCGGCCTTCTGGCTATTTTAGCATGTATATTAAGCACATTTTCAATAGCAGACCAAAAATATAAATCATTCCAATACCACTTTAAAACACATAAAATAGTTTCATTTCAATTTTGCTTTAACATACAAATCACTATTAACACACAAGTATTACATATAAATATAACACACATATTTATTTATTCATTTATGTATAAATTTACTCACAGTAAGGGGAGGGTAGCCACTCAAGTTAACAATTCTCGCGTCTGCTCAATCATTTTTCAAATCCTCGTAGCCTAATACCACACATGCATAACTTATGAATTCTTCTATTCAAATCATCAATATGCAATAAATGCAATTCTCATGGAAAACATGACTAAATTCCTTACTTGACATACAACACTTCATAAGGCTTTACTAACATAGCCATTTATTTGATTTACAACAACAAAATCTCATAGCCAATTTATTCTAATTCATATTTTCACATTACATTTCAATTATTATATTAAATAATGGAATCCCTATTTAAATCTCATATTTGTCCATCAAATATGCCCAATAAACTTAGATTTACACATGTATAATTGTCATAGTACTTAATCTGACATTAATTTAACACTATTAATGTTTCCTATGTATAAATTAATGAAATTTCCAAATTGTATTTCCGTCTAAAACGGATATATACATTTCAAGTAATATTCAATGCATATATAATATAATGTTTCTAATTAGCTTAAATCAACACATAACTATATTTTTTACGTGAAAATTTATGAAATACCAGAGTGAAGAGTAAAACCTAAATTCCAAATGTTGTCAGATCATGAAATCAATCTTATAGCGAGTAATTAGACTCACTAGTACTCCGTAGAGGCTCTTAGAAACCTTAAATCGTCGTTTAATCCAAAAAGTTTCAAATTGTCTTCAAAACCCAAATTTTGTCTTTGTTCAATCTCGCCTCTTTAACCCAAAATTGCTTCCAAATCGATAAGGAGACGTCAAGTAATCATTTGGTAACGAAAATTTCGAAAGAATTCGGAACAAATTTGACAAATAATAGAGAATTAGAGAGATGAGAGAATGATGAGTTTTCTAAAGAGAGAAAGTTTTTAAGTTTCTAGAGAGAGAAAACAATGACAAACTATTGGGGGTAGGGAGTATATATAGAAAAATAGCAAAAATACTAAAATATCTTTAAAAACCTTTGAAATTTTCGAAAAAAAAAACTCATTTTCGCAGTTAACCGATCGACCGGATTGCTATAGTACACTATAGTGCCGCCCAATACACTTACTACCAGTCGACCGGTTCCTCTATTCAGTCGATCGGATTGCTACAGTATCCTAACACATATGTTGTTGGTCGACCTTTTTCTCTAACCAATCGACTGGTTGCTATAATACTTTGCTACAATTCCCCGCTACAGTCTTGGTTTTTACTGTTTGAAAATCTTGTAATTTAGTCCATAAAAACTTTGCAATTTGGTCCATTTTTTCTAGTTTTTGAAAAATACGAATAAGTCCATATTAATAATTTCATTAAGTCAACTTAAGTTCTCTTAAGCCTTGTTAATGTGTCAGCTGAATCTTGAATCATGTACATGTGATAATAAATATCATTAAATAAACATTTTACTCTTATGTTCGAATAACAGGGTCTTACAATTATAACCACCTTAAAAAAAATTTTATCCTCAAAATTTCACATAACAAATACGTTTATTAAATAAAATACAACTATTGTTGGGGTAATAAATACTAGACTCTCAAGTTATGCCCTTGACATTTGCATACCACCACGCATAACTTTTAAATTAGAAACGATCTTACTCTTCAAAACCAGATACTACCAATTAATTATCCTTATTGAATAAATCTTATAATCTAGATCACCTTTAAACTTTACTTGAGGTGTCTCTGAAATGTGCTAAGTATCCAACATGTACTTCTTTAACCTTGAAACATAAAACACATTATGATTTATTGTTAAGTATGCTAATACTAGTTGAACAACTATAATTATATACAACTTCAATCAACAACAGGTGCATATCACAGTTGCCTTAAAACTCTATAATGCATACCTAATTCATATCTTGGCTAACTATTATTTTACATCTATCTTTTATTAATATGATTTACCAACGTGGTCTCACAACAAATTAGCCACTAAAGCTTCAAAATCATCATAACTTAAGGCTAAAAACAAAGCCTTCACTTTTACTAACAATGGCATTACAAAAAAAAAAAAAACTTATAATGTTTGTACCTCGTTCTGAAGGCAATTCTTGTAAACATCATTCTCCCAAATCCTTTATTGATAATACCTTGATCTCAAATCAATCATGGAAAATACAATCATTTCTTGCAACTGTTTAAAGAGATTATTTATATAGGGCATCAAGTATTTATTCTTAATAATCACCTTATTCATCTGACAGTGACCAATACATAACCTCAAGATACTGTCTTTCTTTCTCACAACAAACGAGTGTGCCCCAATGTAAACCACCAGGCCTAATTAAACCCTAGTCAATCAATTCTTACAATTAAATCTTAAGCTCTCTGAGCTCTGTAGAAGACATACTTTATAGAGGCATAGAGATTGGATTATTTCTAAGCTTAAGATTTATACTAATAATCAAAATCTCGTTCCAGGGGTATTCCAAGTAATTCATCTAGAAATACATTTAGAACTCATTATAGTTGAGGTACACTTTAGTTGATTCCTCTAAAATAACATATTGACCATAACCCAACTTTTACGATAACAATTCCATTCTTAGAATAGCATCAAATTCCCAAATACTCAGAATAATATTATCTATCTCCAAGACGATATTTCCAACTATAACCCCAAAATGTCTAAACACAACTTTTGTTAAGCAATTCTTACTCCAATGGTATATATATATATATATATATATTAATGAAAGACCTATTGGATCTAGGGTCTATAAGAATGTATGTGACCTGACCCAATATTAACACCATACTTGTGATCACATCTAGATTTGCTTAAACCTATTTCCTAATTCCAAGCAATGCTCTAGTCTGAACCTTAGAATGGTTCTTTGGTACATTTTGAGTAAAATGCCCTGTTAACTTAGGTCGTCCTAATCTTGGACAATTCTTTTCGATATGGCTTATCTGTTCATAATAGAAGCACTTTAGTGGAGTACCGCAATGCTACTGTAAGGCTTATCACAATACGGGAATCTACTAACTTGTTGCACCTGCTAAAAACTTGAAATGAACCTCAAAACATCATATCCTTATCTAAATTCAAATTTAGAGGATTCATATAGAAAAGAAAAATTACTAGTAAGGCTAGTGAAAGAAGCACCACTTGATGAATCACTGCTGTAGTTCTCTTTTGAAAGTCTATTCTTGCCTTCCTTTCCCCTATCAACTTTTCTGCCTTATGGGGTAATTTTTGATATATTATTTACTGATCATGAAGCTATCAAACCTGAGATTCAATCAAATCGGTGATTGCTTGTGTCTATACAATTACTTTATTAGCAAGTAAACTGTCACGCCGCCCCCCTCTCCCCGCGCCCCCTCCCCCCAGCCCCACACCCGTAGGTCTATACGTGACAACCGCCACAGACCCTCAAGACATATTCTTAATATCTAAACATGTCCTCCAAGCCTATAAAGCTGCTTGGGTACCTATCCCCTATTTATTTACTCATACATATCTTAAAAATATTGTAAAATAGTTTATAAAACGCATCCATATAAATATTATCTTTCAACCTATAAAGCTGATTGGGTACCTATCCCCTATTTATTTACTCATACATATCTAAAAAATATTGTAAAATAGTTTATAAAACGCATCCATATAAATATTGTCTTTCAACCTATAAAGCTGCTTGGGTACCTATCCCCTATTTATTTACTCATACATATCTAAAAAATATTGTAAAATAGTTTATAAAACGCATCTATATAAATATTGTCTTTTTGAGACAGTTTCCAAATCATTACACAATTGAAAATATACTTAATTTAAAATACATATAAAATACTCATCAAATTACATCATTTTCTATTCATAATTACATACATGAAACAGTTTATCAAAAGATACCCAATGAACTAATTTATACATGTCTATGAGTCGAGAATAACACGGTACCTGAGGGCATACGCCCTTAACTGATCACCACCACTGAATAATACATTTTCCTAGTCTCGATCTCCTGAAACTGGAATGTGAGGGGGGTGAGTATATGAGGATATACTCCGTGAATTGATAAAAATATATTTTTTAAGAAAACATTAATATATATTTTTAAAACACTTTATTTTAACAAAACCATTACCTGTTATTCAAAATCAATAGGTTGACTCCTTTTCTCGGCAGTTACCTTGTCCTTGGTAATCCAAGACCGCCAATGGGTTTTATGCACAAAAAACCAGGATTATTAAATAAATAAAAAATCAATTATTTTCCATGTAAAAAATGCATGTAAATTTTTAAACTACCCCACCACTGACATTGATCTCGAGTAGTCATGTACTAACGCTCATGACTATCCTCGATAATCCCGTAGGTGAGCAACTTCATATCATCATCTACCTATATAACTGCTCCACCTGTGGCATAATCACCTAGGTGGCCTCTCATAGGTCCATCCCTATACTACTTCCCTGTAGCTACAATCATATATAAACTTGACCCTCTCGGCCATATCATCAATACAAAGCCACAATCAAATCCATGTACATAAACATTTATAGTTCTTTTATTTTCAACATCAATATAAAGCATGCATTTTCAATATCAAATTTGGCTTCATAACCATTCACATATAATTTCAATTTCACAAGCCATTTCCATTTACTTTAAACAACAACAATGATAAGTCATTCCTTATTTCATAAAATAGTAAGTTTCATAAAATATGTTAAAAGTATAAAAACAAGTAAAATAAATCTACTCGCTAAAAAAAGGAGGGTCACCACTACCATACTAATCCTCTTACCTAGTATATTCCTCCCCTGGATGTTCGATGCCTAATATCACACATATATAATATCATGACTTCTAAGATTCTAAATAATTAATATTTATGTATTAAATGCAATGTTTGTGATCTTTGTGTCTAAAATTTCTTAGTCTAGCACATAACTTTATGAGGCTTTTTAACAATGGTCATTTAGCCGATTTCCAACAACGGATTTCCATGACCGTAATTATTAAAAATTTTGCATTTTTATTTAAAATGGTTATACACGTTCCAAATGTTATTTTACGTTTATTTAGCATTATATAATTCTAATTATCTCAATTCTACACGATCTATGTTTCCTTCGCGTCAGTCAAGATGAATTTTTGGATGAATAGTAAAATTCATATTTCAAATATACTTAAATCCAAAAATTAAACTTAAAATGGGTTTATAGGCTTACATTTAGCTTGTAGATGTCCTTAGAGATCTTAAATGATTGTTAAATAAAAAGAACTCCAATTTGATTGAAATCCTAGCTTCTCTCCATAATCTTCCTTTTTAAAGTCATTTATTTCAATAAAACATGCATTTTTATAAAAGTCAGTGCTCGTTTCACTGATGTTGCCCCCAAGTAGTCACTTTGTGACACGAGTAACTGTTATCGTAATCTATCAAATCCAAGATAACCCTATCAAGCCGCTAGGACTTTCTATAGGATATCTATATAATTGCACAAATGTGCATCGCACACAGTAGATTTGCCATGAACTTCTCCTTTATACCAGCCCCATTTTAGCCCCACTCACCTATGCGGCCTCTTATAGGTTCGTCTACAGGCTAATTCCCTGTATATACAGTCAATTAACTCGCTCACTAGCCATACAACAATATCTGGCTTTACAGGCCTCATCACTAATACACATACTTAAAAATAAATCATTTATAATCATTGATTTCAGTTCATTTAAATCAAACCTGACCTCCCCAGCCATATCATTCTCAAACAAAGCTCATACAATGTATAAATCAATTTCGACCTCTTGGCCATTTTAGCATGTATATTAAACACATTTTTAACAGTAGACCAAAAATATAAATCATCCCAATACCACTTTAAAACACATGAAAAAATTTTATTTTAATTTTGCTTTAACATGCAAATCACTTGTTTAACACACAAACATTACATATAAATATAACACGCATATATTTATTTATTAATATATGTATAAATTTACTCACAATAAGGGGAGGGTAACCACTCCCATTAACAATCCTCGCACTTACTCGATCATTTTCTCAGATCCTCGTAGCCTAATACCACACATGCATAACTTATGAATTCTTCTATTCAAATCATCAATATAATTGCACTAAATGGAATTCTCGTGAAAAACATAACTAAATTCCTTAGTTGACACACAACACTTCACGAGGGCTTACTAACATGGCCATTTGTCCAATTTTCAACAACAAAATTCTATGGCCGATTTATTCTAATTCATATTTCCACATCACATTTCAATTATTATATCAAATAATGGAATCCTTATTCAAATATCATATTTGTCTATCAAATATGCCTATTAAACTCATATTAGCACATGTATAATCATCACAATACTTAATCTAACACCAATTTAACACTATTAAAGTTTCCTCTACATAAATCAATGAAATTCTCATATTTGTATTTCCGTCTAAAATAGATATACACATTCCAAGTAATATTCGATACATATATAATATCATGTATTTCCAATTAGTTAAAATCAATACATAACTACATTTCCTACGTAAAAATTTACGAAATTTAGGAGTGAACAGTAAAACCCAAATTTCAAATATTGTAAGATAATGAAATCAAGGCAATAACGAGTTATTAGACTTACCAGTACTCTATAGAGGCTCTTAAAAACCTCGAATCATCATTTAATTGAAAATGTCCTAAATTATCTTCGAAACCCAAATTTCGTCATTGCTCGATCTTACCTTTTTTGACCCAAAATTGGTTATAAATTGATGAGGAGACGTCAAGCAATCATTTGATAAAGAAAATTTTGAAAGAAATCCGAAGAAATTTGACAAATCGTAGAGAAATGGAGAGGGGAAAGAGTGACGGGCTTTTTAGAGAGAGAGATAGAGTTTTTAAGTTTTTAGAGAGAGGAAACAACGAGAAACTATTAGGGGTAGGGAGTATATATAGAAAAATGACAAAGAGACCAAAATATCCTTAAAAACCTTTAAAATTTTCATGAAAACAAAAAAAAAAATCATTTTCACAGCTAACCGGTCGACCGAATTGCTACAGGACCACTATAGTACGTTATAGTGCCACCTAACACACTTACTGTCGATGGACCGAATTGCTACAGTATCCCAACACGTATGATGTCGGTTGACCTTTTTCTCCAACAGGTTGCCACAGTGATTTGCTACAATACCTATTACAGTTTCTCCGCTACAGTATTTGATTTTCACTGTTTAAAAATTTTATGCTTTAGTCCTTGAAAACTTTGCAATTTGGTCCCTTTTTTCTACCTTTCGAAAAATACGAATAAGTTCGTATTAACCATTTCATTAAGCCAATACAAGTTCTCCTAAGCCTCGCTATTATGTCAAATAAATCTTGAATCATGCACATATGAGAATGAATGTTATTAAATGATTAGGGAAGATGCGACATGTCTGCTCTTTCATGGGGTGGCAGGGTTGTTGATAGAAAACAGGTAAAAGGTTATGCTAAAGGAAACTGTAGGGTGAGTGGCGCGGAATATGATGCTTTTATAAATATATTTGAAGGTGGTTCTCTTTTATATTACAGCATGTCTTTTGAGGCACTTTTAAATGTGAGAAAGTAGCATTAAGAATTGGGATTTCCTTGCAAAGTTGTAAACGATGGTCTTTGGCTGTAGGTTTGTAACTAAAATCTCTTTCTTTCTAGTATTGTATGTTTATTGCTATGTACATTGAATAGTCGTACAAAGAGGATGAGGATACTGCATCTTTGCACATCAACAAGAAGTTCAGACCAATTTTATGCCTTTATTAGAAACCAATCCTTACATCCTTGAATTACAATATACCCTAGCTCTTTTGGATCACAATGCCTTGCTTCTTCAATCTTGAAGATCACCACCAAGGACCTAGCATAGGCTACAAAACTCTCTTTTTCTTTTTATTGGAAGTTTGGACTTTGTTTCTCTTCCTAATTAAAATCTTTTTTTTTTTTGGAATTTTCTTATTTGTGTTTTTGTCACAAAATGACTAAAAGGGGAGTTTGTTAGGTTCAAATTTTATTTTAATTTATTCTGTGTCAAAATGAATGAGTTTGACTCAATTTTTTGTTTGAATCATTGCTTGTCTTATTTTTAACCCTAAGTTTTTGTTTAGATGGGATATATATCTCAAGGTTTGTTTGTCCCACAATTCTTTAATGAAAGCAATTATCTGTATTGAAAAACATGTATGAGAGTCTTCCTAAAAGTAATTGATGAACAAGTTTTAAAATCTTGTGAGAAACTGTAGAGTTCACCCTTTGTCTCTATTAAGGGAGTGTCTGTGTGTAACTAGTTTAGCATATGGAAAAAAGACGAGATGTCAGGCTTTAACTTTAATAGAAAAACTTCTAAAGATTTTTTTAACCATTCGACTTTCAAGAATTCTTTCACCTAGGTTAAAATTAGAGTTTACTATATCACAACCCTTTTTGATAACTTTGCACATGGATATTAGGATGAGAGAAGATGAAAACTTTAATGAGTTTTTTGTTGAGTTCTCTCACAAACTTTAAAAACTTTTGTTTTCTTACTAGTGACCCTTTCATATATTTTATATTTTCACGAATTTTATAAAGTTTATTTTATACTATTTTCAACCTATCTTGCACCATTAAATGAATGTGAAAAAAAAAACTAAAAAAAAACTTCATTACACACAAGTGTTTTCCTAATTATCAATTGAGATTTTAACATATTCACACATAAATCATTAAAAGAAGCATTATCCAATGTTTTTGAGATTATATTTTTCTTAATACCCCATTGAAACAATAATGACAATAATTTTTTTACCTAAAGAAACTCTATTACGTGGAGGTGACATCCCGCAAAAATTCAACAATTTCTTTTGTAATATTCGATCTTTATCAACATAATGTGCAGTGAGAGACAATTAACCATAAATAGTAATTGAAGTCTATAAGTCAGATGTCAAACAAATTCTACTTAAAATTTCATCTATCATTTTTTTATTCAACTATTTTCTCTACTATACATTTTCAACACATCAGTTTTGATAGTATTTATAGAGATATCATGAACTTTAAGTTGCACATACTCAAAAACTTTTCTTATGCCATCATACTAAACAAATTAAAAGTTTAAATTATACTTGACAAGTGTCATAACTAACAAATCACTATATACACTAAATTCAAATCATAGAACACTTTACGGAGATCACGTGGAGATGACAACTTAGGACAATTAATTAAATATTTAATCATATTATCTATCCTAAGTTGTCACCTACACATGATCTCCGTAAAGTGTTCCTTGATTTGAATTTAGTGCATATCGAACATCTCCAACATTGTGGATGTCTATTTTCTCGTGCATTTTCCATCATTTTTCCTTAGCTTATCTATCGACATCGCACTATCTTCTTCCAAATCAATTAAATTTACGTTGACATTTGGACTTGAAATTATCTCCATTAAATTTGAACTCATATGTACAAAAGACATTGTATATAAAAATAACAAATATCTAAATTTATGAAATAAAAATAATATTAAATATTAAATAATTAATTACTAAATATAAAATTTAATAGATTATAGTACTTAGGTCCTTCAATCTTCTTAATAAAATAATTATTGAAAATAAAGTTTAATAAATTATAGCAATTAGATCCTTAAATTATATCTTCATAATAAAGTGAAATTAGAGATATTTATTATTAAGTAGAGCATATATTCATCATATTAACTTTTGTTATTTTGTTAATTCAAGTTATTTAAAATATTTAGTACATTAACATGTGAAATCCTTAGAAAATAACAAAATATACAATAAAGATAAATGAAACAATTATTATTAGTTACTTTTATCAATGTAACGTTTTAGCATATACTCGAATAATCAATCGTGTTATAGAAGGGTTAGTAGGCTGACATGACATAATTATCCAAATGACTAATCGTGTCATAAACGGATTAATGAGTTGAGAAGTTCAAACTCGAACACGATTTATTTAATAAACAGAAAATACGAATTCGACATAATTATTAATTATGTTAAATATAGTAAATTAAAATCTAAATTTTCTTGTCAAGTCGGCAGGTGATGTCAAATTTTGTCACCACTAAGTACAATTCTAGAAATACAACTTTGATAATACTTGCTGAATGACTACAACACCTACAATCATCTTATGAAAAAAACAATGAAAATAAACACCAACATATATTAGAAAATATCACTTATTGAGAAGAGGGAATTCAATGCATAAATACATGAAGAAATTAAATGTGTGCATGAGGACAAGTATTCATTTTATCATCACACATGAAAACATATTAAAGCACAAGATACAAACAAATCAAATAAATAATTTGTTTAATATACCATCAAGCTTTCTGAGATTCATTTGTCTAAAAAATTAAATAACTTTTCAGCATGCTAGATCACAAAGAAAAATACAAACATTTTGTTGAATGAGCAGATTTCATCAAGCACTATAAAACAATTCTTATTGGATGATAGCCAAATACTTTTTAAATATGATTTGCAACAAATTCGTTGGGCAGCAAAGGTAGATAAAGCCTAAAAAAACCATGAAACCATGATGACAATTATGTGAGAAACATCATTGTGCACAAGGAAAACATAGACCATAAGTTAAATAAATTTCATATGAAAGATACCAAATGAGTGTACTAGTAATAATACCTTAAATTTAAAATATTATCTCTTATCAGTAACTTAAAGAACGACTAAAAGCAATGTTATCATGCATGGATAGAGATTTTTGACCATTTCCCATTTGACTAACTTTATAAAACTCAGTACTTTTGTGCGTAAAATTAAGCAATTTTAAGAGGTGAATTCACTGATGGTATTTATTACAAATGGTTTACTTACACACTAAAATGTGGACTTTTTCAACTTTATTTTACAGTTCAAACACATTAGTCCAGTTAGCTTGAGTTAATTCTTAAAATACTAAATACAACTTTTATTAAATTAGAAATACAAAACATGTACACTCAGACTCACTCAGTGCATAACAACTAAATAAAAATATTACAAAATATTTCAGAATAGAAACTCCATTCTCCACACCTAGACCTAGCTACCCTCAATCAAATAGAAAAACTAAAACAACCCTTATTCCATAAATTTCTTAGAAAGAAAATATTTTTACCATTCTCATTGTAAAAATTGGTAAAAAAAAAAAAAAAAAAAAAAAAAATTATTGGAGTTTGGAAAGTAATACCTAAGGAGGGCCTATTCGTTATTATTTTCTATTTTTGTTTCCTGAAAATAGGCACAATAATTGCTGCATTATTGTTTTTGAAATTATTTTAATAAAACAGAAAAAAAAAATAATTCAGTACTTTTTAAAGTAAAAATCAAATTCTTCTATTTGAAAAAGAGTATACAAATCATTGTTTAAAGCGTGTTGTTACAAATTAAATAATATACCATCAGATAATAGAATTATATAAAAATAAAAATTAATATTATAAATTTTAAAAATAATTTTATATACTCCTTAAAGTTTGGCTTATTTGAATATTAATCTTAACATTGTTAGAATGTTTCATATAAACCTTAAAGTTTATAAAATGTCGTATACCCAAGTTGATTTCAGCGTGCGCTTAAAACTAGTAAGGAGGTATAATTACAAGTTGTACTCTTAAAAATTAACATAAATACACTTTGATTTATATGATTTTCTAGTATTACACATATATCCTAAACTTTAGAAATACCCAAAAAAAAAAAATTATTTTATCACTATACCTTTTATTCTAATTAATTGTTACAATTTGTAAAATAATAGTATCTTATGACCCTAATTAATTTTTTATCTTATAAATAAATTAATAATATTTTGTTTTATTTTATTGTTATAGGTTGTAAAATTATTTTATAGAATAATTTATTTAGTTCTTAAAATTTTAAATTAAAAAAATACTAATTTATTAACTAATTGTTTGTTTGGTATTACTTTTCTGAAGTGAGTTTTTACAAATAAATTTTTTACTAGTAAAATTTTTATAAGTAGGGTTTTTAACAATTATTTCCTTGATTGTTTGGTCGTAAACCACAATTATTAGTAAAATTTGTGTTTTTGCATTAATAAATAAGAACATTTTAGGTAATTTAATTCTTAAAAAAAAAAAAACTCAAAAAGTTCTATTCTTAAAAGTTCAAATTTCAAACTTTTCTCAATAGAACTAAAACAATATACGTATATATTTTAATTTTAAAGAACTTGTTCTCCAATTGAAATATATATATAAATGAAGTTAAATGCCTTAAAATTTCAAAACAATTCTGAAATGGACAAGATTGAAGAGATTGGAGGCTGAAATTTTTAATCTGTTATTATTTTTAATAATCTTAAAATATTTTGCATATAACTTAAACTAGCATTCTATAATTTATTTTCCTTTATGACTGTAATTTAAAATATTTTTATTTTGTTTTTGGATAAGTTTTTTTTTTTCCAATAGTTTCTAATCTATTTATTAAATTTATTTTTAAAACTGACTTTTGGTCCTATAAAATAATATCATTAATTTCTTGACGCTTTTTGTAAACTTATGGTGTATCTATTAGTTTAATATTTTTTATTCTTATTTCTGGCTTATTTATTTATTTATTTATTTATTTCTTATTCTAGGGAATTTTCTATATCTTTACTTTTACTATAATAATAATAATAATAATAATAATCTAATGTTCTAAATTTACTAATTTTACTTTCTGTAAATTTAACTTCTTTAC
>JAXCLQ010000002.1:8170403-8181716 GCA_035584115.1 Cedrela odorata | reverse complement strand
ATAATAATAATAATAATAATAATAATCTAATGTTCTAAATTTACTAATTTTACTTTCTGTAAATTTAACTTCTTTACATAAGTAGTCTGATCTTATTTCAAAATAATCTAATTTATTAAACAAAATTATAATAATAATTGAATAATAGTATTATTTTATGTTTGTTGTATATTTAAGCTTTTAATATTATATTTTCATTAAATTCTATTGGTACTATATTAGTAATGGCTCGTTATAAAGTATGTAAAGTTTTCTATAAATTATTATTATTATTATTATTTATTAATATAGGCCAGAAAAGAGAAATTGTTACAGAAGAGAACTCATACAATAGTCCAGAAATAATAACCACAATTAATTTTAGTTTATTGCAGAAAAAAAAAAAAAAAGAAAGAAAAGAGAAATTAATCGGTTTGTATAATTTTATAATAACTATAGGTTGGTAAGGCTAAAAGTTATAATTTTTGTACTATTGATTTGATTTTTTGAATTAATTTTATATCTTTACTATTAAAGAATATATATATATATAACTTTTAACATTAAAATAGCTTTTTTTGTCCATAAATTGGTTATGACCAATTAAAAAACAATGACAATTTATTTTGAATGCTTGTTTATAAGTTGTATTATAAATTTATCTCATGAATTTATTTAATTTTTTAAAAATAATTATAACTATTTTGAGTTAGAAAAGTTTTGAGTTTTTTTTTTTTTTTATATAATTTTAAGAGTTATGTGTAATGGTTTAAAATTATATAAACTAATTTCTTAGGTGTGATTATAATTATTACTCTAACTAGTTAAGAGGCATATGACATTTATTTTTTAAACTTTAAGACACATATGACATTTTTTAAATTTTAAAAAGAAGAGGTATAGGAGAGGTTCTAAGAGTATCTTAACCAAATTTCAGAATGAGAATTTTATTTTTTTATAAATTTTTTCTTCTTAAAAATGATGTTATGGTAATTATGAATGATTTTTATTTTTATTTTGAAATTTTTTCTAAAATAACATTATTTTTTAAAAATGACCTTTTTTAGACCACGTTTACGTACAAAATGATCAATTTTATTAGTTATTTACAAGTGGTGTGAGAATAAAATTATTCAAAACTGGTTAGTCATCTAAGTAATTATTTGAGTTTTTTATTTATATAGTCAAAAAATACTTTCTATTTATGTTTATAGTCAAACTTTCAACTTTTATTATATTTGAGACTAATTATCTACTTTTTGAACAAAAATATAATTTTTTTTATTATAACTCAAAATTTTAAAGTTAAAAATTTCATATTTGATTGTAATTTTTTATGTAGATTTTAAAAAAGAGTTAATAAATTTTTGAGAAAATAGTTAAAAACTAGTTTACGGATAATTTAGTGCCAATTTATTTATTTTGATTATAATTTTTATTTGAATTTGAGAATTTGGAAAGTGAATAGCGAGAAAAAATATGAAATTTACTATTTTCTTGATGAAAATTTATTTATTTTCGTGAGTTTACTGATTTCTCGATAAATTTACTATTCTTTCAATGAAAGATGAATTTTATTAAAGAAATAATAAATTTCATTGAAGAAATAATAAATTTGTCGAGGGAACAGTAAATTCGTCGAGAGAATAAATTATTTATCGAGAGAATAAGATATTCGTTGAGAAAAATAAAAATTACGGAGAGAATAAGAATTAAGGGTAAAATTATTAAAAAAGTAAACAATTGAATCTAAATATCAGAAAATTTTTCTGAAGCTAAAAATATAAATAAGTTATAAAAATTGGGCAACGTCCGATAAAATCCCTAATTCTTATTTTGAAAATTTGGAAAATTTTTCCTTTTTTATTTTTATTTTTATTTTTATTTTTTATTTTTCTGATGAATGTCAGGAGAGATGTCATTAGCAGCCAGGGTTAAGCCTTCAGGGACCTCAAGTAGTCAACTTGGTTCAACTGCCGGGCCGGTACGCTTCATTCTTTAGTTCATCCACCCTTACATCACACTGTCACAGTTCGGAAGAATTTAGTGGAAATTTGGCCTAAAATTCAATCCAAAAACATTAGAAAGATGGTCATTCTTTCATCAATCCAAACTTTCTGTGCCCGAATAAGCAAATGGAAGACATAGAAGATTTGTTGGTTGGGAGTGGAGGTGGCGGTGCTCCTGCCGCTTCAGATTACCAATCAATGCTGTTGGAGTTAATCCCAGGAAGAACCAGAACAAACTACAGCTTGGAAACATCAAAATCTCCAAAATTAATGACCCACTTACTCCTCTCTCTCCCGAAATTCCTGGAACCCAGGTACCGTTTTTGTTTTTATTTTTTTTTTCGTTCTCGCTCTATCTTGTTTCATGCTTGTAGTTTTTATTTATATTTATATTTGATTTGATTTGATTTGATTTTTTTGTTTTGTTGTAGACAATATATGTCAAGACTTTTGGTTGCTCACATAATCAGGTAGTTATCTGTTTCATTCCATCATAATAATAACCCTAATATGGGCTGTGCGAAAATAGAATTTTCAACATTTGTTCGCGCTTTATACTTTTATTACTATGCTTTGCTCCATATTATTGTGATTGCTTTTCATTATGTAATTAGCTTGTAATTAGTTAATGAAAAATTGCTAATATATTTAGAAGTTTACTACCCATATATGATTTTGTATTATTTTGTATATTTTAACTCTTAACAGGATGAAATGTCTTGATTTTCTTTGAGATGTTTTGAATTTGTTATTTGTATTAGGCCTATGAACTAGAGATTTAGCAGTTTTCTCTGGTGCATGGTGAGAGGAAAAAACCAATATTTGTTAATAGTGAAGTTGTGTCCTACTTCAGAATTGCCAAAGATTTGTAGTATTATATAGATCACAGGCTCATATTATATGTTTAATCAACTTTCAATAGGTTTAATTACTGCTTTCTTGACCAGACGAAAGTATGCATATTGTTTGGAAATGCCCAACCTCCATATTTTGTGAACAAGGTTGAGCCATTGTAGAAGTTTGGG
Source organism: Cedrela odorata (assembly GCA_035584115.1). Taxonomy (NCBI): domain Eukaryota; kingdom Viridiplantae; phylum Streptophyta; class Magnoliopsida; order Sapindales; family Meliaceae; genus Cedrela; species Cedrela odorata. The sequence continues at coordinate 8,178,703 of JAXCLQ010000002.1, read as the reverse complement.
GAAGAGCAGGTTGCTCCATATAAAATACTCGAATCAACTTGTTAAGTTTCATTTGTGGATGGCACTCTTTGGGAAGAGCGAGTTTCTCTGACCTCCTGTGTAGATGTAGATAGAGAGGCACCTTTTTCATTCTGTCTGGTCTGTCTATCACCACAAACCTAGTGATAGTGATCTCACTTGCATGAAAACGCAGGGCTCTAGTTTGAAGGATTTAACATAGTTTGATATCACTAACGTTGTTTGTGGGGTTTTGTGACATGACGATATCTCATGACACTAGTTTACAAAAATCCTTCTTTCCTTCTTTTCCCTTTCTTTTTTTTTTTCCTGTTGTGATAAATGCTAAGGATAAACATAATCTTTCCAAGCTACTTGGGTTTGGTTAGTTCCTGCTATCAGATGTGGCTATAACCAAGGGCTTTTGTAATTGTTTGGAATCATTTAGGTCTAGAGATGGAATTGTATATCTTTCTTTTGAGATAAATTTAACCTAGTTTTTCTTACAGGTGAGGAGGAACAAGTTCGTTGAGATTCTACCGATCAGTGTTGGTTGTTTAGGTGCTAGTACTTATTGCAAGACAAAACATGCTTGTGGCCATTTGGGGAGCTACACTGTTGACAACCTTGTAAGACTAACACCAACATTTAATACTTTATATTAGTTGTCTATAGTTCTTTTGAAGTTCGACTCTGCAGTTAGGGCGTGTAAGAACTGTTATAATTGATGGAGTCAAGGAGATATGGTTGAGCAGTGAAGATACTGGAGCATATGGTAATCTAAATCTTTTCTTCTGGAGATTTCTTGTTTCTAGAGGATTTTTGGTTGAAATATTTTCAGTGCCCTCTATGCAGATTTCTTAATTTACTTAACAACGCGAAGCGATTCTGTTATGCATGACAGCACAAATCTGTTAGTACTAGTAGCAACCTGTGTTCAATTTTTTTCTTAATAATCTGTGATATGTTAGTGAACTTATCACCCTAAGCATTACTAGTTAAAAATAAAGTCACCTTATTTTATGTGGTCAAGGGTTTCGGTACTTGATTAATAAGGTTATTATATAAATCAAGCTAATGATTTAATGAATTTCCACTGATAATAGATTGAGATGCTATTTACATGAGTTGTTGAAAAGTTTTAACTGTCCTGAAATTTTGTAGGTTGTGACATTGGAGTTAACCTTCCAATTTTATTGAATGCTATTGTTGCGGAACTTCCTCCTGATGGAAGCACAATGCTTTGGATTGGGATGACAAATCCCCCTTTCATCCTGGAGCACTTGAAAGAAATAGCAGAAGTTTTGCGTCACCCGTGTGTATACTCCTTCCTTCATGTACCAGTCCAATCTGGGAGTGATGCTGTCTTGAGTGTAAGTCAAAATATTGTTTACATAAGTGTCTCTTTTCTCTCTCTCAAAAAAAAAAAAAAAAAAAAAAAACACCACAAATGGTGCCTTTATGTCTGTTGCTCATTACTTCACTTTGATTTGTCTTATTTTGAGATTTCTCAGATTATAATAAAAGATATATGCCTTGAAATCTAGTCACATGCTGTTCTCTTAGCTTTATTACTGCTCAAACTCTTTCAGGCGGGAATATACTGTGAGTGACTTCAGGACTGTGGTGGATACCTTGACTGAACTTGTGCCAGGGATGCAGATTGCAACTGATATTATTTGTGGATTCCCTGGTTAGTATGTGGGTCAATTCTGTTCGTGGTTCCTTTTTTATACCGATCCATATTGACTGATCTTTTATATTTTCTTGTTACATATTATAAGTTCTGAAGTTGAATAAGTTGAAGGTTGTCGGTGCCCTTAGACTGCTAAGATGTGTGTCCCATTTTATGTAGTGACCTTCTGTTGGCATCATTAGTAATTTCAATACTGTAAAACTGTACATTACTGGCAAGACTTACCTTTAAGGAAGCATTTATCGGAGAAATTTTCTTGCTTTTCTTGTACCGTTTGGAATTGGAATTATTTGCTAGTTATTCAGAGTAGCGCAGGACCTTTTGGAATATTTGGTATAATGTTTTACTTCAAAGTAATGCTAGTATTTTTGTGCTGCTTAGGTGAGACTGATGAAGATTTCGCTCAAACTGTTAGCCTCATCATGGAGTACAAGTTCTCCCAAGTTCAAATTTCACAGTTCTATCCTAGGCCAGATATACCATTCTTGTATTTGGGAGGCACCAAATTTTTTATTTTTACAAATTGTATGTTTTGATTGTTGATGCATGTGCTTCATCTGCTGAAAATTGTCCTAGATTTTCAGTATCTGCTTAGAAAGGCAAAATGTATCAAATTGAAGGAATCAATTTGCTATGCAATGTCATCTGTATTCAGCAGTGAAGCATCTATAATTGCCTGCTACATGGACTTGGGTATAGCAGTGTGGATCTAGGTGTCAGATTTGTGTCATTGCACATCTTAGAATACAGCCACATGGTTGAATTGTCAAAGTGTTTGATTTTCTTCTGCTATACTGAAAAATGAAATGGACATGTTATGCAGCATGCTGAATGTATTTACATGCTTATTAGGTAACATGGTCATTGATCTAAACTAGCCCATAATGTATAATTCAGCATGGCAACTATTAAACAACATATTAGAAACCCAAGACAATGAAATAAGTTATATAAAGAAACAAATGGTAAAATGCTGAAGTTTAAGTAAATTATCCTTTTTTTAGACATCCTGTTAGGTGCTTGTCCTAAGATCTGTGTGTTGAGTACTATATATTTTCTTCTGTTAACTTTTCAAAAACACACTTCCCAGGGAAATAGCTCCAGCTTGAGCATATAAATTCTCTCATTTTTGAAGTTTATATGTGACATATTTATTGTATTTCCCTTCTGCCCAGAGATTGAACTTATAGTGGTTGTATTCTGGATGCAAAATGAAAAATGATGGATATAGTGCTGTGATACTGAAACTGTAAGGCATAAGCCATCGGTTCAAATCCAATAAAGGGCTTTTTGGCCCTTTTCATAAAATACTAAAGTGGTAATGTTGATATTTAAATGAAGAATGGAGAAATAGTTGATTTTGTAATTAAAAAAAACCAACTATATAATAATGTAATTCTAAACTCGAATTTGATGATAATAAGAAGCTATCCTTATATATGAGTTAAGAGTATAGTAATTAGAATAGTAATTCTAGTTATAAGAAAAAGTTGAACATTTGTTTACATTTGTTTATTATAATGAGAAATGATAAGTCCTCTCTTAAATTGCCAAATATTTTTCATTTCCATTATTCCAGTCTAAGCCAAATCTGTATTTCGTTTTCTTTCTGAAATCAGGGATGCCTGCTGCAAGGATGAAAAAGGTGCTAAGTACTATAGTGAAGAAACGGAGCCGTGAATTGACATCAGGTTTTGAAGCTTTCACACCATATACTGGAATGGAGGATAGGGTGGAAAGGATATGGATAACTGAAATTGCAGCCAATGGAATTTACCTGGTAAGACTGAAAAACAATTTTAAATGATCTCCTTGCAGCTTTTAGATTCTTCCATGTCACTGAGCACATGTGCTGAGATCAAGGAGCTGATTTTCAGCATATTGCCCCATGGACCTAAAACCTGTTGGTAGTTTGGCTTCCAGAGGTTTTGCAGTCTGTTACCAATAGCATTGGTGTCTTTTATTATTATTACTATTATTATTATTATTATTATTAATGATGGTTCATCTGAGCTGCTTGAGATTTTTGATAAAATATTAAATATGCAATTCAACATTTAAACAATGAAATATTTCATAACTTTGATCTGACTGGATGTTTCTTTGTTGTACAAGGTTGGCCACACCAGGGGATATGTGCAGGTGGTTGTAGTTGGCACAGAAAGTACGCTGGGTACCTCAGCAATGGTGAAGATGAAATATGTTGGAAGGTGGTCGGTTTTTGGAGAGGTGATCAAGATTCCCAACCAAGTAGATGATAAAACAGCTTCAAGCAGGAGAACATTTATCATGAAGCAGGAGAACATCTAGTCATGATAAATGTTCTCCCTGCTCCAGCCAAAATGAAACTTGTGCGTGTTCAAAAGAGCCAGAGCCTAGTGCTTGTGGAGCAGAATGCTGCGGAGGAAAGATGACTTTGGAGGAAGGCAGAGTTTCCCAGATTGACAAGTTGTCAGAAGATCATTGAAACAGCCAAAATTTGATTGGATGGTTACTAAGGAATCGGAAGAACCATACGAACAAAAATGTTGAAACTGATATTGCCTTAGGATCCCAGAAAAAGCAAGAATGGGTAGAAGGAAGCAAGCGTCAGTGGGGTGTTGTCGATAGGGCTCTATTGGGTGGAATACTTGTTAGCTTCTTGACCATTGTAGGCCTGTTGATTAATTTAGGATAATGTAATTACTTTTGAAAATAAGTATTACTGATGCAATTACTTTTGCTTCCGTTTTTGCTTTAGAGCTTAATCCTGGATTTGGTTGTTAAACGGCTTAAACATTGACTGGCTATTCTTGTAAGCTAGACCTCTGAGTACATTGCGTATTATTTACTAAACATATTACATCAATAAAATTTCAGACAAGCAAAAGATATATATATATATATATATATATATGTATGTATGTATGTATAAAACGACGCTGATAAAAACGGTGGATTCTGAGAAGTGCTGGATATGCATATCTTACAAAAGTTAATTTCTTTGGAGGGTGGAGGAGAGCGAGGATGAAGTAGCATCACTGCTTTTTATTTTTTATTTTGTCTTCTGCTGCTATGATTTTGGTAGATTTATTTACCGAATGATATCTCTTCCTTCACATTTACAAGCATCTCACAGTAGCATATCGGTCTTGGACGGTAATCTTTTGAAGAAGTTGACAGGTACAGAAGGCAACTTGCTCCTGAACCGGGGATGGCGAAGCATGTAAAGGCCAACCAGAACTGCCACCACTTGGAATGGAGTAACGTAAATAATCACAGCCCAGATCAATGAGAGGATGATGAAGATAGACGTAGCTCTTGAATCACGCCAGCTGAGAATTGCTTGAGCTCTTTCCCCTTGCGACGCCAAGTCTCCAACCACTGTCTGCACCCGACCTGCCACACTGCGAAGCCTGTCATATCTCATTCTTACTATGTCTGTTAGTCGTGTTGTTGGAAACGTATCAAATTCCTCGTCTAGCTCATCTGGGTGTGCATTGTCCGCTTGTGAAAGCCGAGTATCCATGTGAGGTGGGTTCCTTGGCCTGAACCGATAGTTCCATAGTCCAATAACAAAGAGGTAGAGGAAAATTGTTGGCAGTATCAATTCTGGGTAGCAAACGAGTATCAAGAACAATACATGAACAAGGCAAGTTGTCACTGGGTTTCTCCAGTTGCAAATGTCATAAGACCATTTATAAACAGCTGTAACCCCTGAAAGAAGTGACATTATTCTATGAAAATTGGCTTTGCTTCTTCTCAAACTCCACATATGGTAATCAACATCCAGCATGTACTCAACTGTCTCACGCCTGAGTGGTGGCTCTGATCTTCCAAGCCTTGCTGCAACTATCTGCATTGCCTGATGGCGTAGCCAATCAATGTGCATAACAGATATTGGTTGGACATAATGCATTTTGGGAAGCAATGGCATTCCATATTGTGTCACCATGTTAACCCAAGCTGTACATGTAAACCTTAAAGCCAATTGAAGTTCCCCATGTTTCTTCAAACCAGAGCTTGTGAGTACCAACAAAGGATAGTAGTGGCTGTATATACGATCAGTTTCTAAAGTTGATAAACGAATTCTCACTTTTCCAATTCTCTGATCTTTTGCATCATCTTGGCTTCCATTAATGTGGCAATTATCAAACACTCCAATTGTGATTACAGTACAAGAGTCATAAACATCCCAAGTATACTGCTCGTTCCATCGAGGAACCAGTGTGTCAAGGAGTGTTCTAGTTCGAATCCATTTGTTCCCATATTTAGCCACACAATATGCATCGGTAGCTCTACCGCTCTTCATGGGAAGCAAATTCCGTGCACTCAAAACCCCAAGTTCTAGAATTCCAATTCTAGACTTTCTCAGGAGCTTTGATGATGGCTGTAGATCACTGCTAAAATGTGTGGACTCGTCAAGAACATGGTAACCTGCTTCTAAACAGAGGCGAAGTAAAATATTGCTTGAGAATTTTTCTTTCTTCTTTTCAAGACCTTCCTGTTCTACAAATGAAGGTTTGTGAAGATTTAACCATCGAGGATCTGGGAGCTTACTCGACTCATGTCTCCATGGGACATCTCTCGATGGGACATCTCTCGCTGGGACATCTCTAACCGGTATATATACTCTTCCTAAAATCTCATCCTTGCCTGGTGCAATCCGATCATCAACAGACACAATAAGAAGATCCTCAAAAGGCTCAGAAGCAACAAACATAAGCTCCTCATTCCATATAGGATTCACACTTCGCATTTGTGAAGGCCTGGTAACCCTGAGCTGATTCCCAAGTTGAATCTTTACATAAACATCCGGTGCTCGCCCTTTCTCAGAGGGGACAAGATCTTGTGCTTCTATAACCTGAACTCGAAGATAAAAAAGCTTGGGTGAGAAGTAAACCTTTGATCTGGTGTTAGCCATATTTGAATGACTAATGTTGTGTGCATCCGAGTGCCATGATTCTGGAAATGATTCATCAGCTTGTGTTCCCATCCAAACTGCAAGCATAATTTCACCCCTATTTTTAAGTCCCTTGTTATCCTCCAATCTATACCATTGAGGAGCCAATGGACTATCGGGTGGAACTCGAAGAGGAACTTCTGATAGATCAAATGAAACTTTCCCCACAAAATCATCCTTGCCAATATCCTTATCCTTCACTGTAACTTCAAGCAAATTTGATTGCAATCTTTCTTTTGAGAATGCAAAAATTTGATTCCATACCGGGTTTTGGTTCTTCTCCAAGTGTTTGGTGATGCCTTTGTAATTTCCAAGCTTGACTTCAACATAAGGGTCAAGGCTCCCTGAAACATCCATAACAGGAAGAGCTCTTGCCTTAACAACACTCACATATAAGTAATGCATTTGCTCCACCAAATCGTAAGTACTAGCAGTCTTGTCTCCTTTGTAACGCAGACGCGCTGCTACTGGTGGGCTAGTCTCCACCAAAAGGAATTCCGGATTCTGCGTTGGCATTTGCATCTGCATTACATTTGTTGGTCCAGCTTTGGCAAAATCCATTCGTGTCTCAATAACCGGAGCCCTTTCCTTCGTATAATGAGGTTCAAAACCAAACCCAGATGACACCGGAGGTGGAGCAGTAGCAGCTGGAGGAGGAGGACCACCACCTGCAGTCCCAATAGAGTGAAAAGTCCTCACTTCTTTTTCCTTCTTTTTCTTTTTCTTCTCATAAAAAATTTTAACATCTTCGTCTATCTGTTGCTTGTTGGTGTTAATTTCTTGCAGAGGAGTTTCTTCAGTCTCAAGACTAGTAGCTTCAGTTGTAGCAGTAAAGTGCGACCCATCATGAACGGCATAGATTTTAAGCGCTATATCACCCTTGACATGCGAGAAAAGACCTCGTTTATCAAGTGGGTAACGCTGAACATTCGCCTCAGACTCGGACAAAGGGACAGAAACACCTGAAATTCTGACTCGTCCAAGAAAATTCTTGTGATGACCATGGTCGCCTTTCCGATCATTATATACGGTTACATCAAGAGTCTTGTTGTGAAGATCTCTAACGTCATTTATGTTGAAAACTAACTTTTTATTCCAATAAGGATTAAGGTCTTTAGGCTTGGTTTGAGTCCTTTGTTTCTGCTCGTCGAGCTCTACTTCAACAAAGGGACTAGCAGATCCTTGGCCATCTTTAGGCATAAGATCACAAGCATCAAGGACTTCTACCACCAGTTTTGCCATGGTAGGATGGGAATAATTTATTGTACTACCAAGAGAAGAGAATTGTATCTTCTTTTGTTATTGATCTAAAACGAATGGAAGCTAAAGGGTAGTGAAAAAATAGGAGTGAAGAAGAAGACAGAAACAAATAATGGTAGTGGTAGCAGAGGAAGAGGAAGAACAGGAGGTGGGGATGATGAAAATAAGATGGGGACTTAATTCATATGGAGTACGAAGACAGAAACATATGTTGTTAGAAACAGGATGAAAATAGAGCTGGTGAGAGACAGAGAGATGAAGAAATATGTCAGTCGGTGGCCCCTCACCTTCATTCATTCATTCATACATAAGCATACTCTTTCTAATACATTTATAATGGGAAATGCTATATATTTTAATTTTAATTTTAATTTTAATTTTAATTTTAATTTTAATTTTAATTTT
>JAXCLQ010000002.1:8138141-8170303 GCA_035584115.1 Cedrela odorata | reverse complement strand
CATTTATAATGGGAAATGCTATATATTTTAATTTTAATTTTAATTTTAATTTTAATTTTAATTTTAATTTTAATTTTTTTTAAAAAATAAAAATTATTCTAAATGATGGGACATCTCTTCTTATCTTCAAATAAGGTGGTGGGTGATTTATGAAGTCAATATCATTTAAAATAAATTTGAGACAACATAAAATAATTGTAATTTGTTTGTTGGTAAGAGAGAAAAAGGAAGTCTTATTAATACGGTCATATGAATGAAAATAAATACAAAGTGGGGTTTGATTGTTATTTGATAGAGACGAATGTAGTTTAGGTGGTGGAATTGAAGAAAGGGAATTTAATTTAATTTATTTTTCTTTTTGTTGTGGGGAGGGAGGGAGGTTTGAAATGAAAGTGACGAGTGATTCATGCATTCATCAAACACATAAAAGGTTTTATTATTTTATTATTATTATTTTGGAAAGTAATCTTAATGTTTAGAAGGATATCTCCGTTTCAAGGGATTGGTCAGGAGATCCATTATTATTATTATTATTATTATTACAAATACCAAACAATGGAGTTTGTAGATCCTTCTTTCTTTGGCCTAAAACGTCAACAATTTCATAACTCTACCTTTGACAATAAGCTGGTTAAGAAAAGAAAAATAAATATTAAGATAACATTAAGTGATTAGAAGCATTTGACTCAATTGTTGTCCAAACTGGCAGCGAATCCCACAAACACATGTTGTCCTGAACTGAAATTAAAGGGCTAAATAATTGGTAACTATTCAATATTTAAATTACAATAATTTTGTAGCAAATTCCTGCTAACCATATTTTTTTAACATAAAAAAAAAAAAAAAAATTTTGCAGGAGGGGGTTAAATTGATATTTTCTAATATTAAATAAAGTTTATTAATTTTGGTACCTTTTATTTTTCTAAACAAAAAACAAAATAAACTCTCAATAATTTGACTCACCAAACTAAATTTTGCAATCTCTTGATCAATCTTAACACCTAAGTTTTGTGTATAGGTCGGTCCTACGCTACGCAACACTACACAAGCCTCTTTTTTTTTTTTTTTTTTTTTTCTTTTTGTCATTTGGCATTTAGCTTGATGATATGTTAAGATGCCTCCCTTTTGCTTGTCTACATCACTTCAACTTACTTAACACTTAATTGTACTAATAATAAACAGCTCATTTAACTAAATAATTTTTCCTTTAACTAATCATACAACGAGTTATTTCTAAGCAAAAATTTTAATATTGTTTATAAGTACAATAGATCAAGTGTTAAGTAAAATATTAATCTTTGGTAATAATTATTTTATTTTTGTTTTTCCTATTTCCTCCAATAACAACGTAACTATAATTTCAAGTAAGATGTTATTGAAACTTTTTAAAATTCCTTTTTTTTTTAATTTATAATTTTAATCCTGTTTAAATTACATAAAAATATAAAATTCATTTCATATGTTTTACTTTTTATTAATTACTGTTTACACCCTATATATTTATATTATAGGTGTAGTTTATTATTTTTACTAAATTTTAACTTCTATTTATTAACAAATTTAGAGGTTTGTTTTTCATTTATCTTAATTAGTTTACAACAATACTTCAATTAGAATAAATGCGTGTGCACAAAAAAAAAAAAAAAGATATACAATAAAATTAAAATTTAAAAAGAGATAAGTAAAATTAAATTTTAAGAATTAAAATAATCCAGTAATAGAAATAAGAAGCAAGTAATTATAAAAAATTATCATATATTATTTTCAAAATTTGAAAAATAATTATTATATTTTTAATGGGATTAAAAAATTTAGAGAAAATACAGTATTTAAACTAACTGTCTCTGAAAAATAAAAATATTAAAAATAAAAGGATTTAATGAAAAAATAGAGCCACTGAAATTTATTTTTAGAATATATACAGACAATAATTTTTCAAATATGGTATGTTGTAAAATTGATGTTACATTTGACTATTTAATAATTGCATATTCTAAAAAAAATTATATATATATATATATATAATTTTATTATATTAGTTTGGTGAAGATGCACCTAAATAGAATTAGGAAAGACACTCTTTATACAAAGGATTTTTTAGATTTTGGACCCCTCACAATGATAATCATAATGTCACTGAACCACCGCTAAAAAATTGATGGGACTGAGGAGATTTTGAGCGCTTAATTAAAAAGATGTATGATGGAGTGGCAGCTGTACATACAAAAGAATCTTCTTCTTCATATTTATTTATTTCTAAATAGTAATATTTATCACGACCTTTTATTTAATTTTAACCCAATGTAAATAGGAATTTTAATCCGTATAGTTCAAAAATATTTCTTGTTTACATTTTTGGTTTAGTTTTCAAATTTATTATATTTAAAATCAATTATAATACTTTCGGATAAAAATATTCTTGACTATTGATTTTATCTAAAATTATAATATTTTTATATTACTACAAATTTTTTCTTCTTCTTCCCATACAAATAGTCACTCACACGACTGTCAGGCGAAACAAACGACATCGAGTACCTCTCAACAACGACAAAAACAATTTCTCTATAAACGGTATGATCAGCACTCTCGAATGTAGAACAAAGAAATAAACTTACTATTTTATTGATTAAGGCGTTGGCAATGCATGACTTGAAAATGAACTTACAAATTTTTTTATTTAAAGCATAGGTTTAGAATTAGAAACTTATTTAGGGTAAATATATTGACAAATTATTAATTTGTGTTCTGGATATCTACATTGGTTTATTAAAAAAATTTGAAATTAACGAAGATGACTGACTGACTGACAATGGGTTGCCTCATCGACTGAAATCATTAAGGGATTTTTGATTTATGTCGAGGAGCGTTAAATATTTGTGGAAAATCTCTCAATGAAATTTGTTTAGGGATGTAGAACTTTCGTCTAGAAATTTTCAATTTACAAATTTTTTGCATGTAATACATTCATCGAGGGATGTATGACTAGATCCCTCAACGAAAGTCATACTTCCCTCGATGAATTTTGTCGAGGGATTTTATTTTACAGACTTTTTCATCTAAAAAATTAATTGAGGAATGTGTGACTGGATCCTTAGACGACATTCATACATCCCTTGATGAATTTTGTCGAGAGATTTCATTTTTAGATTTTTTTCATGTAACAATTCATCGAGAGATGTGTGACTGGATCCTTCGACGAAAGTTACATATCCCTCGATGAATTTCGTAGAGAAATTTTATTTTACAGATTTTTTTCATTTAAAAAATTCATCAAGGGATGTGTAACTGGATTCCTCTACAAAAGTTATACCTTGATGAATTTCGTCGAGAGATTTCATTTTACAGATTTTTTTATTTAAAAATTCATCAAGGGATGTGTGACTAGATCCTTTGATGAAAATCATACTTCCTTCGATGAATTTCGTAAAGGGATTTCATTTTATAGATTATCATTTTGATTTTTCCCTCTATGACATTTTTTGTGTTTACTTTGTAATATGATTATGTATAACAATGAGCGTAAGCAAAAAGCTTAAGACACTAGAAAAAGATATTTTTCCCGCAGTCATGATATCTTTATCTCACATATGGGCAGTGAATAGGATAAAAGAAAAGCTAACCTCAGTGCAACTAGAGCTTTTTGGTTAAACTTACTTCAAGATGTTTTTAAGATTGCCAAAGATTAAGTTATCTGAAATGCTAGTCCACAATGTATTGTTGAGGGAAGTGTACGCCACCGGGGCAGAAGTAGAATAACTTTGGTTCTTGGTATCCAATTTTCAAAATTACAATGACGGATTGGACATTCTGAGGGATAGACGCGGTACACATCGGCGTCGAAACAAGTTTTTCCTTGGGTTACAGTCTATCAAGCAAGTACAACTAGACAAATTTATAAAGGATACCAACTTTAACGCTATGGATGAACAGGATACGCTGAAGATAGCATTGGTATTTTTTGTGAAGAGATTCTTAATGGGGAGGGACATGCATGGAAAAGTAGACTCCTTTGTCATGCAATTGATGGATAATTTGGAGGCCTTTAACTATTACCATTGGGGTACAGTTTTTTTGAGGCTGACATACAAGTACTTGTCGCAAGCATTAATTGAGAGGGCGAAAAAACTCAAGGAACAAAATAAAAAGATAGCAAATACAAGTGCGAGAGATACAACTTAGAGGGAATTCCCATTGTATTTCAGCAGGTGAATTTAGTTTACGTTTGCAATCGTCAATCAAATATTTCTTTGAATGTTAATTATAACTTGATTGTTATTGTAGATTTGGATATATGAGGCAATTCTTGTATGTCTTAGACTGTATAGGAATAAAATAAATGACGATGTCCCCCCCATACTGAGGTATACAACAATTAAGAGCCGTTACTACTACGAAGTCCGAAAAATATTGTCTTCATTCATGAATGTAAGTAGTAGTTATTTATTTTATACAGTCAATTATGTAATGTTGGTTGATAATGGCATTGTGTGCGTCATACTGACATATAGTTGTTGTGATTTTGTCTTTATTCCGTTATCTGTGTTAATTCCCACAAGTACAAAAACCTCTATGCTGTCTGTAACCCAGTTGCATTCTATCGGTAGAGATGACGATAAGGAGGAAGATCAAGTTTAATCACCTACGTAACATGCACTATTCGATGATGATGTTGACCATATCTTAGTAGAAGGAGTAGATTATGTAAATCATAGTGTACAATATTGATTGTTTAAATCGTTTCTTTGTAGATGCATGTCCCTCAACCTCCTGAAGTAGATGCAACTAAGGCCACCCCATTGCCTTGGTCTACATTTGAAGAGCCAATTCAAATCGAACTCACTGGCATAGGTTCAATTCCTACGGTCGATAAGGTTCAATATGTGCCATTGGCGATTGTTATGGATATAATTGCCGCCCTACGTGCTGATATGGAGGCTCGACTGAAAGAACAAGAAAAAATGTTTAGAATAGAGTTGGGCCTTATAAGACAAGAGACAACAACAATACTGACTCTTTTAAGGCCATCCTAAGAGCTTTCATCCGAGAAGTTAAAGTGATAGTGCAGTTGTTGCAAGATTTAAGAACATGACAGTATAAGGGCAATAAATTGTATGAAATAGCTGAGTCTCCAGAAAGTAACGTTAGTGGTGCTTCTTTGGACGCCAAGCTTTTGCATATGATACTAACACATCGTATTCGCTATAAATATCAGTTGAATATTTTTAGGTATACATATTCATTCTACTACAATCTGCAAATTTATCTTTGTTCAGTTCGCCGATAAGTTGGGAGCTCACTTGACGATGTTCATCTAATAGTAGATTAGATATACTATATGTGTTTTTTCAATTTGTTGCACCTGAAAATAAGTATTTTCATATATCAATGCCACCCGAAAATACTATTTACATTTGTCATCTTGGCATTTTGCTTCAAAACTATGTGATGTTGACCTGTGAATTCGAAACTAAAAGTTCTGTTTCATTGCAAGCAAACTCAAATCTCTGTATAATTTTTAATTCATTTCATACAGTTTTTCAACCACTATTTGACCATTATCTGTACTAGAGATGGCATCATTTGGAAAAATAACAGGCAGAGGGATCAGAGGTACGTGCTATAATGAAACGTAATCCGATAGACCAGCATCTTCGCATGTGAAAAAGGATGTTTGTTCATTAAAAGGTGATTGAAAATTGGTATTAAAGGAATGTGAAAAAAAAGTATCATTAGGGTTAGTTTCTTATTAAATTGTTCAAATTACTCGTAAGTAGGATCTTCATTATACTGAATTGGAGAGTATTGTGTATTGACAACCATAGTAAGGATTGTAACATTAACTTGGTTACTATCGCTTGAAGAAGTAAAATGATTCCTAACATTATTCTGCAATTGACTGACGAATAGCTATGTAGCTCGAACATTGGGAGACTGTTATTTCTAATTGTGAGTGTTGACGCTCAAATGTGATAAATAGCTGTGTAAAGTCTCAAAATGTTGAAACTTAATTATTCACATCAACCAAAAAAGATATATCTGTATCGTCCTCCACATCACTTAATCCTGAATGCCAAATGGATGAGGGCACCCAATATCTGTATACAACCCTCATTTTAATATTAAATTCATCTAGACTTTTTTGACATACAAAATACAATTCATTGACGAATTTTAGATAGTTTATATTCTTTCGTATTGTTATACTAAAACTGTGCCTTCCATTGTAAGTTTCGTTTTCGTTGGTGAACTCTCCCATATTCCTCCAAATACAATCATCAAATGAACTCGTTTCATCTGTGTAAAAACAATACAATTGTTAGACATTCATTTTGAAAAACAATACAATTGTGATATATATAAGAAATGTCAATATCGAGGGAAGTATGAAAATCGTTGAGATAAGTATGAAAATAGTCGAGGAATGTATGAATTTAATACTGGATCCCTCAACAAAATTCATACATCTTTTGACGAAAATCATACATCACTCGATAAAAATTACACAACCCTCAGCGAAAATCATGCATCCCTTGACGAAATTCATACATTCCTATATGAATTATGTATGTTTTATTTCATCTCTTAAAACCATCGAGGGATGTATGATTCTCTCAACAAAATTTATACATACCTCAATGAATTATGCATATTTTTTTTTTATTTCATCTCTTAAAACCATTGAGAGATGTATGAATCTCTCGACAAAATTCATACATCCCTCGATAATATCCGTAGAGGGACTAAGACTCGGTGCAATTTCATACATCTTTTCAATTATCAAGGGATGTATGAACATCTCAGTATTGGATCCCTCGACGATTTTCATATATTCTTTAACAATATGAAATCCTAATTTAAACAAATCATCGAGGGATATACTGTTCACTCTCTTCCTCGATCTAAAATTCTAAAAAATTTTCAATAACACACCATTAACAAGTTAATACTTGTTAAAAAGTTGTATTAAACACATTTTTAAATTTTTTTTACAAGCATAAATATAGGAAACAAACTATATCTATAATATTTGAGTAAAAAAATTTACTTGTTATCAAAATATAGTTTCACCGAATTTACTTTGAGTAAACTCACTTGAACAAATACCGATCAACACTATGATGCCTCTAACTATGATCTTTTTAAATTAATTGGTATGCCTTTATCTGATCTTTTTAATTTGCTTTAACAGAAATAAACAGAATAAAATCAAATTTATTCATCGATTTTTACTTTTGTGAGATATACAAAGAAGAGTTAGGAGTATTTTTGTCTGAAAGTATTATAATTAACCCCAAATATAATAGATTTGGAAGTTGGGTCATAAACGTAAGCGCGGCGTATTTTTGGACCATCTAGGTCAAAAACCCTTGTAAATAATATTTGACTTCCGAATTTCTTATACTATTTTAAGACATTTTAATAGTTAAACTAATTAGTACTCAAAATAAAATTTTTATATTTATTTTAAATTATCACATGAGTAATTAAATAATAAAATATTTTTTAAAATAATATTGTTGTTTTAAAATCTTTTATTCTAAATATTTTGTCAAATAAATATAATATTTGTTATGTGAATTCTAAATTTTAATCATTTTTTAAAAATAGTTTATTATACTGTACTAGTATTTAGATAACAATATCACATTATTGGAAATAAAAATTTGATATAAATTCTAAAGTGAGTTCTATTACTTCCATATTAATAACATCGCCATGTTACTTCCATATTAATAACATCGCCATGTGTTATTTATGATTTAGATATACATATTTTTTATTTGTCGAAACTCTCTTTTCTAAATCCCTTTTAAGTGTAATAGCAAAAATTTTTATAATTGGTGCAATATTGGAGGATTTTCTTTAATATTTTGTCGGTTAAATTGTATAAAAATAGTAAAACAATATATGTATAAAAGAATGGTGGAATCCCACTTTAGCCCCCATTGTTTTAGAAAATGGGTGATTAAAGTCCCATTTTGATTCTCTTATAAGAAAATTCTCTAATATTTTATGTATGTCTCATTTTATTTCCAAAAACAAAATTTTGTTAGATTAAATTAAGGAAGTAAGAGTAATTTAGTATTTTAATAGAGATCCATATTTATTTAAAGTAAATTTATTACAACAATGATCTTTTACACTTTTTTCACACACAATTAAAATTTAATTATTTCTACACTCTCACTTAACTTCATTTTACAACTCTAAACTAGAGGTATTTTCATAATACGATGTTTGAAAGTTGATTTATGAAGACATAAAAACAAACAATCAAACAAACATAAACTCTATTACGTGACTCTAGTTTTGATAAAAATAAAAAATAAAAATTCAACAATTACCAAGTTCAATTAAAAATTATTTTTAATTATTTGATTTTGTAATATAAGATTTTTCTAGAAATGCACGATATAATTGATTGTTTCATTGTATTAATTTAATAGTAACAAAGTATTTTTAATCTAATGCAACATAATTTATGTAAGGAGAATGACAGAATTTTGGTCAAATGACTAATATGAAGTTTTCAAAATATTATATTAGGGATTAAAGTAAGTCGAATAATAAAATGTGAAGAAATTTTTTTGTAAGAGATTCAAACTATATAATTAAAGTGTCATTTTATGAAACTTTAGGGACTAAAAAGATTGCTTTAAAGTATCGGCAGCTACTGTGCCAACTTTAAACCATTGCTATAAACCTCACATCAATACAAAATATTAAAGAAAAATGTCTAACATTAAAATTTAATATATGTAATAATGAATCTCCTTTGATAATTAAAACTTTTAATTTCGGCTGGACGGACCTACCTAGTGCCACAGCCACAATGTAACTTTGAATGATAAGAGGTAACCTACTTTGTATTGTACTGTATGTATGTGTGTGGACCCATGTTTTACTCTTTCTCTTTCCATGGGTACCTTACTCTTTAAGCATTTCACAAATGTACGGCTGAATGATATTTTTCAAAATAGTAAGATAAAAGTGTAACATGTGATTAAATATTGAGGGGTAAGTAACTCTTTTTCTTTAGATAATAATAATAATAATAATAATAAGGAACGGATAAAAATGAAATGGAATCCATGACCATTAAACCTTTTGTAGTTTTGTGAAAAGCCCACTCACCTCTTTTGTCTATATTTCATTATTTAATTAAAATATTTTTAATTTATTTATTATTTTTAAATTTAATCTTAATTTACTTATTCCCATTTATTTTTTTATTCTTTAATTTATTTATATTAGATACTAATTTATATTCTAAATTTTTAATAATATAAAATTTTAATTAATTTAAAATAAATATCATTAATATATTATCATATAAAGTTTATAATTTATATAATTTATATTATATAAATATTTAAATAGTATTAATTAATAATTAATAATAATAATAATAATTAAATCAAAATATTTAAATTTTTATTATTTAAAGTATTTTTATATTATAATAATTATATTGTAAAATTTTAAAATAAATTATTTTTTAAGAATAATATGATAATATATTAATAATAATTATTTTAAGTTAATTATATTTTTATATTATTAAAAATTTAGAATATAAATTAATACTTAATATAAATAAATTAAAGAACAAAAAAATTAAATAATAATGAGTAAATTAAAATTTTATTTAAAAAAATAAATAAAAGATATTTTTACCTATTAGATAGTCAACTCATGATTAAATAAATATAAAAATATCATTAATATTCGTGATTATTATTATTATTATTATTATTATTATTAGAAAAACGGTGACTTCAACGAAAGTAGATACTAGTATATGAATGTCACACCCACACCTACTTTTTCTTGTATCTAAATATAGGTTTCTTTATTTCATTTTCATATGATTTGTTTTGGTACTGTATATTTATTCAATTTCAAAATCAACATCCTTATCTTGCCTTATTGGATTTATTATCAAGTTGTGAATATATAGTTGCCGACAACATTATCCTCCCCTTAGAGTAGAGCACAAACAAGCCCAATGGTAATAATGGCTTCAGTCTTTTCGAGTTTGGTTTCCTTTGGGCCTTTTCTACATTACATTAGAACTATCACCAACTAGATGATTCTTCCCAGGGCAGCATAGCCATAACATGATTTGAAGGGATCCGCCCCTCATATTTTACCATTTAAAAAAAAATTGTATTTAAAATATTACTTATAATATATATTATTGATGTAGCAAAAATATTTTTTTTGGACTTTGTGCATCAACAACGATCTTTTTCTTCTTTTTTTATCTGCTAGTTTCAATCTGCGCTCATAATCAAAAGCTATAGGGGTAAAAAGTCGGTTGGCCGGCAAAAATTCTCCGATACTTAAATCAGAGTTTTACTTTAAAGAATATAAAGAAAAATTCTAATTCTTTTGACTAGAGTTTCAGTAGTTATACTTGGTCGTCGTTGGTCTCTTTTTATAAATGTTTATGTTTCTTTAATATAGTAGAATTTCTGTGGAATTTGGAAATAAGTATCTCGTTGCGTAAAAATCATGAAGATTCCATAAGTTAAGCATCGATCTCCGAATTTCATGGGATCACGTGCCTTTTATAGAAGCTTTTGTTTAGGATTCTTATTATATTAGAAGTTTTAATTAGTAAAAATCTTTATTAGAGAATAATTCGAGAAAGATATGGAAAGGAAATGAACCCTTTATAAATACATAAGTGTCGAGAGATCTCAGGAATTTTTGTCTGAAACTTCTCTATTCATCTGAGATAAGCTCAAGTGTTATATGCCTGAGACCCCTATAAGCTGACCAAGGCCCTTATAAGCTGTGATTGAGACCCTTATAAATTGTGACCAAGACCCTTGTAAGTTGTGACCAAGACCTGTGTATCAATCTAGGATGCTGACACGAGATCTCTTTATTCCCTTATGTCTTGGCTTCTGAGAAAGATTTGTGCCTTTTACTATTAGGATAACATCTCTAGGATGACACCTTGATCTTAAAACGCTGTTAGTTTCCTCGTACAGGGCCATTCAGGGCCTGTAGCCTTATGAGTCTTAGGTATACTAGACTATATACCCAACATCAAGTCCCCTAATTTTAATAAAAAAATAATTATTTTTTTTTGGAAGAAACTAAAGTACTCATTCGAAAAGACGTGTCTGCTCGCTGCCCTTAAATGCTCAACTTAAAATTCGCATGTTTCTTATGTGGCAGAATATAACTAGCTTTTGGAATTACGACGCTTCAAGCCTCTAGAGATTTAACTATCCCTAATGATGGCCGCCCTCTTTTCATAAATGAAAAAATTCCCTCAACTTCTATTTTGATGTAGCATCATCTTATCCCTTAATCTGTAAAGTACATCGACAGTTAGGGTTCTTCCACCCCTTTAAATACTCTGCCTTTTACTTTTTTACTTCTTTTATTTTCACCTTTATTTTGTTATTCTTCCTTTGCAAACAACTTCAATAGTAGTAAAGCAGCAGCAACTCAGTTTCAAATATTTGACAACTTCAAGTTCTTTCTTTCAGCTACTATAAACAGTAAGTCTCTTTTTCTTTCTTTTATTTATTTGTGATTGATTTTATGGCATAATTGATTGATTAAAGAAATTGGTAGACTTTTTCTTAGGTTTAGAGACTTTTAGGCTCATCTTTCTGAGTTGTTGATGATCCTAGAACGGCCTTTAACCATATCTTTTTCTTCTGTGAAAAACAAAAAATGACTTATGAGGGAAACAACTCTGGCGAGGGACAAGTTATAGTCCCTGTTGCTTCACCCATCTTGGCGAGGCGAGATCTAGCACAGTTTGAGAAGGATAGATTTCCCTCTGTTATAATAGAACTAGACTTAGAAGTTTGCTTTAGATTATATAGGATTCCCGAAGGTGTCTATCTTAGGGTTCCAAGGGTAAATGAACTTCCAAGTTATCTGCCTGCGGGTGAGATAACTTTTAATGAAGAATTTTTCTATGTAAGTGTTAAGCTCCCTATTCAAAGTTATTTTACCCAAATTCTCGCCTCCTTTAGGATTCCTCCATACTAACTGAACTTAAATAGTTGGAGGATCTTGTCAGGTCTATACATTATGTGGCGTCAGATCTCAAACTTTACTCATCGTCAGATCTCAAACTTTACTCATCGTCAGATCTCAAACTTTACTCATTCTCTTGAGGAAATTGAACATATGTACATTTTGAAGAGAAATTCAATAAGGAGTTCGGGGTGGTTCTACCTTCAAAATTGCCCTAACGAGGCGAACCCCATTACTGGTAACCCAACTTCTAACAAAAACTAAAAGAAAAAGTAGTTCTTTGATAGAGGTGACTGGAACTTCACCCCTGGCACCCATGTGTAGAGACCTTTTGGGGAGGCAATCACTTGGAGTGATTTGCCAGGGTTGGATCTTCGTAGTAAGGAGAGGGTAAGGGTAGCAAGGTTTTTAGCATCTGATCAAAGAATTTTGCTCTTAGAAGATGAGATAATTGCATCAAGCCTTGTGGATTTTTAGGTATCCAGGGATCAATTGGCCTTGGAAAAGTCCACTCTACAAGGTAATTATCTTGAAATTATCTGTCCTTGTGTTTGGATGGTGGTATTTGAGCTTGGTTTTATTTGTTCTTGTAGGTGGATGGCCTCTAAAAATCATACTCTAGACCCCTACAAGGTCTTGTAGAGATTGGCCAAGGAGAATTGAGCTTGGAAGGCTTCTCAACCTCCCAAGACCACTTAAAAGGGTTCAGTCAAGACCCCAAGAGCTTTAAAGGCAACTAGCGCCTCTAGTTCGATTCACCCCTAGACCCTCAGCAAAGAGGTAATAATCTGAGGTATAGTACCTCCCCCTGTAGACAAGGGAAAGGGGAAGCGCAAGGCTGTCACTGTGGCTTTTGAGGAGAAGTCTAAGAAAAAAAAGCAGATGTTTGGCCAAGCTGACAAGGAGGTGGTAGAGCCTCGTGAGCTTTTTCTGAGGATCTTTTTACAAGAAAGAGGAAATAATTTGAACACTTCCTTCCTTGCATTAACCTGCAAGTTCAGAGCATCAGCCACAAATTTTCTGAAGATATTGCCGGGTCTTAGGCGAGTCGTTACTAAATTGCCAGCTGAAGTAGCTAGGTCGGGTGATGTTTTTTTTTAACAGAATGTGCTTGTTGTAACTTGTCTTCTAAAAATTTAGTTTTAGTGGCTTTTAACTTTTTTATTCGACCATGTTACAGTACGATGCCCTTATGGATAATTTTTCCAAGGCGTCAAAGGCTAAAAAGAGGTCGAACAAGCAGAAAAGAACTTGGTAATGGAGAAGACCAAGTTTGAGTCCGACCTTGGCAAGCTGGATAGGGAGCGAGAAGAGCTCAAAGTTAGGGTGGCAACTGTCAAATTGTCTCAGACTGAGGCTAGCAGAAGAGTCGAGGTCCTGGAGTCGGAGTTGAGTGGCTTGAGGGAGGAGGGTCAGAAGCGTGCCTAGAACTTTAATAGATCATGTACAGAGCTGCGATAGCTTTTGGAGACAGAAGCAAAGGAATCTCTCATTGGTTAGGAAGATCTAGGAGGTTGAAGATGCAGTGGTGGCTTGGCTTCGTGAACGGGTCAATGACAACATTGACTTTACTTGCGAGACGTTCTAGGGTCGGTATCCTGACTTGAACTTGAACTCGTTGTACGAGGCTTTAAGACGCAAGCCTCCACATTAAGATGGGGAGTATTCTGATGGGCTGTTTGCTGAGCGAGAGCAGTATCCCAACTTTAAGACAGCGAACATGCCCCCTATAGAGTCTATTGCCAACTCTCATACCAACTCGCTTGTAGCCACAGTTATCGAGCTAGTAAAGGTTTCTTCTATTGAGATGGTGGAGGTCAATCTTACTCTTGAGGGCGTTTTTGTTCCTCAAGACCCTCTTGTTGACCCGGTTGTAATTCCATCTGACCTTCCTGTTGATTTTTCGGCCGACCCGACCATTATAGATGTAGTTTAGTTTTTTTTTAAATGCTCTGTACATCAATAAGATTTTCAATTAAAGTTTCTCAATTTGTATTATTTCTTTGTTCTGCTCTCCTTTATTTTATAATTGGTCTTATTCCCAGCTCTTGATTGCTCTTTGAACTTGTAGCATTTATTAATATTTACTTGATCTTTCATTTAATAGATCGATATTTTATCTTCAAATAATCTATGACTAATCGTCTGTGTCTTCTAAACTCGTTCCATCATACTTAATAGAATCTATGATGCTTTTGTGGTTTGAACGAGGATGCAGAGTAGATGTTTGAATCATATTACCCATTTGAGTTTTTAGGAGGTGATGATACCGAGACATTTGGGGATAGTCATATAAGAACTTTTTCGTTCTTCGTAAGTTCCTAGATCCAACTCAGGACTTATTCGGATTGGGGATGTCATTATTTCATAGTAATTGATAAGCTTAAATCTAGGAACCGCATTGCTCATTCTTAGGTTTCGAGAAGAGATTACCTCGACATGTATAAAAGTAGTCATTCGAGAACCTCTTTTGCTCTTATATTTTCTGAGACCGTACTTAGGGCTTGTTTAAACTGAGGATATTATTACCTTGGGGTAGATAATAAGCTGACGTTTGAGAGTCGTGTCGCACATACTTAGACTTCGGGAGGAGATTATCCCGAGACATTTGAAAGTAATCCTCTAAAAAGCTCTTTTGCTGTTATGCTTTCTAATATTGTATTCAGGCTTGTTTGAGCTGATGATATTAGTACCTTGGGGTAGACAATAAGCTTACGTCTGGGAACTGTGACACCCATACTTGGGCTTTTGGAGGGATTACCCTGAGATGTTTGAAAGTAGTCATCTGAGAACCTCTTTTACTTTTATGCTACCTAAGACTGTACTTAGGGCTTGTTTGAGCTGATGATATTAGTACCTCGGGTAGATAATAAGCTTACGTCTGGGAACTGTGACACCCATACTTGGGCTTCAAGAGGGATTACCCCGAGATGTTTGAAAGTAGTATTCTAAGAAACTTTTTTGCTCTTACACTTTCTGAGATTATACTTAAGGCTTTCTTGAGCTGAGGATATTATTACCTCAGGATAGATAATAAGCTGATATCTAAAAACCGTGTTACCCATACTTGGGTTTTGGAAGGAAATTAACCTGAGATATTTCGATATCAAAGCTTAGATTTATCTGTTGGTCAACTTTAGAAGTAGAAAATAAAAATAACTTTATTAATTTCTAAGGAAATTTGCTACAAATTTTTGATGTTTTTAAGGGTAATACAATTTTAAGAGCTCAGTATTCCATGGTTTTTGAACTCTGTTTTTAGTGAAGGATTCCAGCTTGTAAACTCCGAGTTTGAAAACTAAATTACATTGTAGGGTTTTTCCTAGTTTGCTTCTAGAACGCTCTCTCCTGGTACCTTAGTGTTTAGTGTTACTTGTCTTAGAACCCAATCTCCTATTTGAAAAGAACGGTGCTGAACGTATTTGTTATAATATCTTGCTACCCTTTACTGATGAGCTACGACCTTTATAATCGCCCAATCTCTTTTTTCCTCAAGCAGATCTAACTCCAAGCGTAAGCTCTAATCATTGGATGCCTCGTTATAATTGTTGACTTGAAAAGTTAGTATGTTGACCTCGATTGGAATCATCACTTCACACTTGAAAGCTAGACTATAAGGGGTTTCGCTTGTAGCTATCTTTGGAGTTATTTGGTAAGCCCATAGGACCTCGGGAAGTTTGTCAATCCATGCACCTTTGTCCTCTTTGAGCTTCTTTTTAAGGGCCTTTTTGATGACTTTGTTTGCAGCTTCCACTTATCCATTAGCTTTTGGGAGGGCTAATGTTGTGAATCTAAGGTCGATTGAAAAGTCCGAGCAAAATTTTCTAAAGATTGCATTGTCAAATTGCTTTCCATTATTTGTTATCAGTGCTTGAGGTATTCTAGACAGGTAGATGATGTTGTGTTTAACGAATATTATAACCCTTTTTTCAACGATGGTAGCTAGGGCTCAGCTTCCACACACTTCGTGAAGTAGTCAATAGCCACAATGTTATACTTTGTGTTAGCCTGAGCAGATGGTAATGGTTCAATGAGGTTGAGCTCTCATTGGGAAAAAGGCCAATAGCTCATTAGTGAGGTCAGCTTCTTAGGAGGTTGTCTTGGAATGCAGTCGTAAACTTGATATTCATGCAAGTTTTAGCTATCTGCAAAACATCCTTTGAAAGTGTCGGCTAGTAATATACTTGCATCAAGATCTTGTGGGTCATAGTCCGAGCTTTCTCATGTCCGCTACATTTTTCATGGTGGACTTCTTATAAAATCCGAGCTGCTTCATCAGGTTTCAAGCACTTAAGGTAGGGGGTGCTGTATCCACGTTTGTACAGTTCTCTGTCAATGACAGTATACCTCGCCAACCTGTTTTTGACCTTTCTTGCTTGCTCTTTATCTGCCGAAAGTTCGCTTTCTTGGATGTAAGAACTTATCTCATCGATCCAGCAGTGGTGGGGATCTAACTGAGATATATAAGGTAAATGACTATTGGTTTCTCTATTTCTTTGTTCTAGCACTTCGATGGGGACCGCGGTAGGAATTTTTTCTTTGAAGGTAAAAGCCAATTTAGCCAGTATGTCTGCCTTGGAATTTTCAGCTCTCAGAGTCTGTTTGATTGTGACAATTTTTAATATGCTTAGTAGCTGCTTAGCTTTCTCTAAGTATGCTTGCATATTATTTTCTCTCGCTTGGTACTGTCCGTCCAATTGGTTAGCTACTAGTTGAGAGTCACAGTGAATATCGAAGCCTGTAATTTCTAGCGCTTGAGCTAATTTAACCTTTACAATAAAAGCTTTGTTCTCCGTCTCGTTAGTAGTGACCTTGAAGTCAAACTTTAAGGAATATTTTATCTCAGTCCCATTGGGACTTACAAAGACCACACTAGCTCTTTACACTTAAGCATTTGAAACTTTATCAATAAAGAGGCTTCAGATCGACTCTTCTTCATGTGGGGCGATCAGATCTTCTTGAGAAGGAGATCTTTCTACAACCTAATGGACGAAGAGATGTTCAGATACTAATCTTTCAGCCACAAAATCTGCCAAGACATAACCCTTAATTGCCTTTTTGGGTTTGTAATCGACGTCATACTCACTGAGCTCAACGGACCACTTCACCAATCGACCTGAGAGATCTAGTAGATGCAAAATTTGTCTCAAGGGTTGGTTTGTTAGCACCACCACTTGATAAGCTTAAAAATATGGTCTGAGCTTTCTGGCTACTACTACCAATGCTAGCGCTAACTTCTCAAGTGGTGAATATCTCATCTCGGTGTCTAATAACGTTTTGTTGGTGTAATAGATGGGATGATCAATCTTATCGGCATCTTTCTTCACTAAAATTGAGCTTACCGAATGGTCACTCACTACAAGATAAAGGTATAATGTATCTCTAGTCTCGGGTCTTATTAGGTGGGTGGGGATGTAAAATACTGTTTCAACTTCTGAAAAATGCGCTCATATTCTTCTGTCCACTCAATTTTCTTTCCTTTTTTTATAATTTGAAAGAAAGAAAAACACTTGTCAGTAGTATTGGATAGGAACCTGCTCAGTACTGCTAACCGTACCGTTAAACTCTATAGTTCCTTGAGGTTGGATGGGGATTTTAGATCTAATATGGCCATGATCTTTTGTAGATTAGCTTTAATGCCCCATTCACTGACCATGTATCCGAAAAACTTCCCAGCCTGAACTCCGAAAGCACATTTCTCTGTATTCAGCTTTATATTATACTTTCTTATGTAGAAAAAGGTCTATTCTAAATGCTTCAGGTAATCTCGAGCTTTTAAATATTTAGTGATCATGTTATCCACGTATACTTCCATGGCCTTTCTAATTAATGGCTTGAAAACCCGATTGACCAGCCTTTGGAATGTGGCTCAGCATTATTTAGTTCCAAGGGTTATTTTCTCCTGGTCTAATTCATCACCTTATAGTAGTACAATCTCTAATCGGTAATAAAGGTTATTTTCTCTTAGTCTAACTCATCAACTTATAGCAGTATAATCTCGAATCAGTAATAAAGGTTATTTTCTCCTGGTCTAACTCATGCATTCTGTTCTAATTGTATCCCGAGAACGCGTCCATGAAACTCAACAGTTCATGGCCAGTTGACGAGTATACTAGTTGATCGATCCGAGAAAGCGAAAAACTATCTTTGGGATAAGCTTTGTTCAAATTTGTGAAGTCTACACACATTCTCCACTTCTCATTGGTCTTTTTAACCATCACTACATTCGACACTAACTCTTGGTACTATACTTCCCTAATGAATTTCGCCCTCATTAGTTTGTCCACCTCAACATGTATCACTTCTCTTCTCTCCATATTGAATAGTCTTATCTTTTGCTTTACTGGTTTGTATTGGGGGTCAATAGCTAGTCGATGGGAAATTATCCGCGGGTCAATGCCGTGCATGTCTTTGTGAGACCATACAAACACATTTATGTGTTGTCTCAGGATGTCCTTGAGTTTGGCATTCAGCTCGCCATGGAGTTGAGCACCAACCTTGACCATCTTCTGAGGTGATCATTGGTTCAGAATGACAGACTCAAGTTCTTCCACCAGTTCTAAAGCCGATGGTCTCTTATCTTGATCGAGCTTCTTGGTGATCAGATCTTCTACCAAGTCTTCACCATCCGCTTTTAAAACTTCTCCCCACGGGCGTTTCGATAGACAGTATGAACTTTTAGAAGAAACTGCGAAGCACGACCGAACTTCTTTTTGACTTCTTTTGATAATTTCGATCCCTTTCTTTGCTCGGAATTTTAATTTCAGATAATGCACACTTTCTACTACCTTTGTAGTTTTAAGGAAGGGTCTGCCGAGAATTAAGATGTAGGGTATTTTGAGGTCGACTACTTAGAACTCCACCATTGTAGTTTTCTGGTACTACCTTTCTCTCTTGGTGATGGGTAGCTGGACTATTCCTAGGGAGTAAACACATGATTCTCCTAAACCATGGAAGGCAGTCTTGGCGTGCCTGAGTCTTAGATTCTCGATTCCTAAGGAATCTAGAGTTTCTTTAAAGATAATGTCAGCCGAGCTACTTGTGACTACCAAAATTTGGCTAATCTGAGCCATTCCTACTGTTAAAGTTATTACTACCACATCATCATGTGGGTAATGAACTCCTACTTTATCATCATCTGTGAACATGATGGGCACCAAGGCAATTCTTTGTTTTTTCTCAGCTCATACATTCATAACTTGAACATCTGAAGGGATATTCGACAGTGAATATTTCGAATAGTTTTTCCTTGACCTGTTCGAATTTCCTGCCCGCGTCACTCCACCTAAGATCACTATAGTCCGCTCTCTCTGTCTTCTTTTATGTTCGATCTCTTGATCCGCTGCTTTGGATCCATCTTCACTTCTAGCTGCCAATTTTTGCAGGTAATTATTTTGGATTAGTATTTCTACTTGGTTTTTGAGATCAAAACATTTATCTGTCAAGTGTCTAGTGCTTTGGTGGAACTCGCAAAATTTATTCTTGGCTTCTCCCACCGATTTGACCTTCAAAGGGTGGGGTTCCACCAGTATTGTTCTTCGTTTTTTAATTTCATGTCAGACTTGCGAGAGTTGGGCTTTCAGGGGAGTGAAAACACAATTCTCTTGTACATGGGCTACTCTCTTTGTGTCATCTCTCTTAGGTGAGCGATATTGTCTCGGAGGAAACTCTCCTCTTCCTCTCGATGTTTTGCTTCGACCCAAATCTTGTCTACTTTTCTTGTCAATTTCATTGGAATTTCCTCTATCGTCACGTCTCTTTCTTGGGTCGGGCCTGGGATTTTGCATCCCACTAAGAAACTGTGGTTAAAAAGTTCTTTTTTCTCTTATCTCAAGAGCAAACTGGTCCTCAATTTTTATCTCATTAAGTAATTTTCTCCGAGTCGTTTCGTAAGTGGTGACAGATGGTTTACGCACGGCATACTATCCTCAATCTACCCGCAAGCACTTCGTGAGACCTTCCAAAGCCAGTGAATGATGATAAGCTCCCAACTCCATCACCTCATCGTGGTATCTCTTGAAGAAGCTCCTGAGGCTTTTGACTTCTCCCTGCTTCACGAGCAATAACGAACTATGAGTTTTAAGGTTGACAATAGCCTCTTTAAACTCGTCCATAAATAATCCATACAGTTGTCCAAAATTACCAATGTTACCTAGGGTTAGACTAGTGAACCACTTTTTTGCTTGTCTTTCCAAGGTTAGCGGGAATAAACGACACATTTGGAAATCGTCTAACCTTTGGATTAATATCATCTTTCTAAAGAGATCCATATCAGGGAAGGATCGATTCTCCCTGTGAAGGGGTTTATTTGTGGCATCTTGAATTTGTTAAAGAGAACGAGATATCCTTTAAGTAAAAAGGGACTTAGAATAAAATCATATCTTTGGTGCAAACTCATCTCCCTTTTGTCTTTTTTCTTTTGGCCTTCCATTTCCTTAACCAATTTTCGGATACAGGCCTCAAGATTCTTGACTAGATTACTATTTTTTCTAGATTTCCTCCTTCGAGACGAGCTCCGTATCAAGCTTTCCCTTTACCTTTTCTAATCGAGAAATGCCCTCATATCCTCCTGATCAGGGCCGTTACCCAATCCTCTTTTACGAATAATCATTGAATCATTTGGTGAATATTCAAATACTAGTGCAGGTTTTTTATTGGGATGATCAGAAATTTTCCCTTTCCTCTATTCTGAAGCGATATACTTTCTCTTGGTAAAGTCCTGTAGATGTTCAGTTTCGCGGTTCACAGCGTGTATGGCATTTGACATGCTACTTTCAATAGCTTCCGTCGTTTTAGGTGTCTCTACTAATGCTTGAATATGCCAGTCTTTCTCTGCATGCTGTTTTTCGTTTTTAGCCAATCTCCTGGCCAACTAGGTAGTTTTTGTTGCTTCTTGATGAGGGCAAAGTTAGTGCGGCAACGAAGCCTCTGAATTGTGATTTGTGTCCCCTAATGGTGCAGTTGGTCGCTAATATCATGATTGACAGCCGTATTCTCCGCAAGAGCATTGTTGTGGGGATTTCCCCTCATTGTTGCCCTGCTCCTGGTTAAGTATATTCTTGAAGTGGCCATGCCTCTCCTTTCTTTTGGTGGTTTTTGACTTTCTGTCAGAATTCCTACAGACGGCGCTAGATGTTGATACAGTAAAAATCCTTCCTTGAACTCTGTGCACTAGTATCGATCTTTTTCTTCTTTTCTTATTTATTAGCTTCGACCTGTGCTTTCAATCAAAGGCTATGGGGGTAAAAGCTAGTTGTCCGTTGAAAACCCTCCGATGCTTAAGTTAGGGTTTTACTTTAAATAATATAAAGGAGAGTTCTAGTTTTTTTTGCCAGAGTTTCAGTAGTCATACTTGGTAGTCATCGGTCCCCTTTTATAAATGTTTATGTCTCTTTAATATAGTAGAATTCCTGTAGAATCCGGAAATAAATATCTCGTTGACCAAGAATCATGAAGATTCCATAAGTTAAGCATCGACCTTTGAATTTCATAGGATTACGTGCCTTTTGCTTAAAGCTTACCCTTAGGATTCTTATTATATAAGAAGTTTTAATTAGTAAGAATTATTGTTAGAGAATAATTCAAGAAAGATATAGGAAGGAAATGAACCCTTCATAAATATGTAAGTGTCAAGATGTCTCGGAAATCTTTATCTAAGACTTCTTTATTCATTCGAGATGAGCTCAGTTGTTATATGTTTGAAACTGTTACAAGCTGATCAAGGCCCTTATAAGCTGTGATCGAGACTTTTGTATGCTATGACCGAGACCCTTGTAAGTTGTAACCAAGACCCGTATATCAATATGGAATGTCGACTCCAGACCTCTTTATTATCTTATGTATTGACTTCTGAGAAAATCTTGTGCCTTTTACTATTATGACAACACATCTGAGGTGATGCCTTAATCTCGGAATGTTGTTAGTTTTCTTGTACATGGTCGATCGGAGCCCATAGCCTTATGGGCTTTAAGCATACTAGACTATATACCCCATATATATATATATATATATATTTATGAAAGTCAGTATTTTATTTTAATCTCTTAATTTATAAAATATTTTTAATTTTTGCACACTAATTTTATTTAACATTTTGACCCCTCAACTTTTCATTCATGCATTGTCTGTATTTTGGATTTGGAATATATATATATATATATATACCTTAAATTATTGTAGTTCATTTTAATTTTTAAAATATGTAATTAAAATATTTTAAAAGATATATATTTTATTTAATAGTTAATATATATTATTTATTTATAAATTTATACTGTAATAATTGTTAAGTTTATCTCATAATAACTGTGAACTAAAAATCATAATATTTTAATGACCAACCAATTGACTATTTTGTATTCATAATACCTTATACTTAGTCAGATCTACAAATATTTTTTTTGAATTAAATATATATGTATATATATATATATTATACATACTATAATATGGTTCTACTTGTCAATAAAATACTATAAAAATAACATTATGATGTTAGATACCAGTATATGAAATTATGATAATTTATATATATATATATATGACATAAATAAATAATTTACATAAACTCATTTGTTTATACAAATTAATCAGAATATCATATTTTGAACGAATGAAAATAAATAAATAAATATTTTTGCTCTTTTACTTATATCATGGCACACAAGTTCACACAAATGAGTTAGTATAAGTTATTTATATGAGCAACATTATTATTTTTGATAAGTATATAATTTATGGGTCTAACAACCATACATTCGATGTAAGATACATCCAATGTATTAATTGCACCCTTTGTGTTTGGTTGTTGTTTAATAGCCAAACAATCCAATATATATATATATATATATTTAACTTGGAATAATTGATTTTGTAATCAGTTATCCCACATGATTAAAGTATATTATATTTAATTAATAAAATATAAAAAATTAATTAATTATTATATTAATAAAACAATTAGTTTATAATATTTTAATAATTTCAAATCTTACGTTTGAAATACTAATATGTAACCTAAGAGAGGGGGTGAATTAAGTTTCTAAGCTTAATTTGAGTAAATTTCAAATTTGCTTCAATTTAACCATACAATTAACATATAATTAAATATAAGCTTATGAATGTAAATAGAGTAAGGAAAGAGAGATTGAATACCTTGGATTTATAGTTGTTCGGCTCAACCTTGCCTATGTCTACTCCTTCAAGCTCCACTTGAAGATTTCACTATCAACAAGTCTTGAAACCCAAGACTCAAAATACAATCAAGGAGATTTTTGGTACTCCTTCCAACCTTACAAGTGATCCTTTTTAATCACTCACCCTCACTCAACCCAAGTGAAGAACAAGCCTTGAGCACCAGACTCAAATTACAACAAAGAAGATTTTTGGTACTTCTTTAAACCCTCACAAGTGATTCACTCACAATCACTCACTTCCCAAGTGAAAGAACCATTCTTTCACTCTTTTACAAATGTAGAAATATGTAGAGTACGAATTCCACTTTCATTTTATACTCTAACAAGTGAGAATATTACAAAATAGAAGTACAAGGTGTGTTGAATGTGTTTGTAGCACTTTATAAGCTCAAAATGTGATTTTGATAATGAAACAAGTTTGAATACACTTAGATTTGAGATTGGAATGTTCAAAACTAATTATGAAAGAGAATAGGACTTGTATTTATAGTTGGAGGTCGAAATCTAGCCGTTAGGGTAGAAAATATTCAAAATTCATGCGGATTCGGTTAACATTTTCTAGAAACGGTTAACTGTTTCTCTGGAAAAAGCCTCCAACGGTCATGAACAGTGCCCAATTCGGTTAACCTTTTCCAGAAACGGTCGACCGAATTGGTGCAGAGGCTACTGTCGGTCAACTGAATCTAATTCGGTTAACCGGATGCTACAGTGCCACTACAATGCACTACAGTAACTTTGATTTTCATTGTTTAAAAACCTTACATTTTGGTCCTTGAAAAACCTTGCATTTTAGCCCTTTTTCCAGTTTTGAAAAACTTGCAATTTAGTCCATTTTTCATTTTTGAAAAATACGATTAAGTCCATATTCTAGATTTCAAAAATATATTTTTAAGTGCAAAATGATTGAGCTCACAAATATACTACAATGCACATATACAAGCTTATTTCTAAGATTAAAAATGAATACCTTTAGCTTGTATCTTAATTCTTTAACTTGAACCCTTAATGCTTCCTTATTCATTTGCTTGATTGAATTAACATATTTGTTATCATCAAAATATGAGTTCATGAGTTTGTATGACATCAAGGTCAACAATTTTCCCCTTTTTTATGATGACAAAATATTTCATTCAAGATGGAATTTCTTTGAAAAAAAAATGAAGACATGCTCCTCCTTTAAATTTGAATGAAATTACCCCTGCAAAAAGATACTACAAGCAAAGAAAAGAAGCACTTCCATGTACATTTTATCATATCTTCCACATATGCTCCAAGTACTATTTTTATCACATCAAAGAATTACAAAAATAATTTTTCACTTATGCATAGATGTAATTCTCCCCCTATTACTTATAATCATTTGTATATTGATCAAAGCATCAATAATATTACCAATGTATATTTTATGATCAATACATATAATAACCATGACTTCAATTCTCTAGATTTCTCCCCCTTTGGCATCATAAAAAATAAACAATGGATATAGCAAGTAATTTGATAAAAGGAACAAGATTTAATCACTTCAACTCTACATCAGAAGTTTCAATGCATAACAAAACAGCTAGTCCACATCAAAATATGCCTTCTTCAATAAGTGGTTCAAACATGAGTAAGAACAAGCTAAACAGAAGTTTAATAGTTCAAATCACAATGGGCAAGGAACAACCAAGTACAAAACATAATAACTTCAAAGTTGTAGCATCAGAAAATTCACAAACATAAAAGATGCATGGAAATGATGATATGTCCAATATTCAAGGTGGAGATACACCCGGCTAAGTGCAAAAAATTCTTAAAATTTCTGAGATGTCACCTTGCATTCTATCCATCCTATTCTTCAAATGAAAGACATATTTTTGTAAGAGAGAGTTGAGTATGAATGGATTCCATAGAGAATGGCTCAGGTGTATCAGGAGTGTGATCTGGAGAGGAAGAAGTCCTAGCTTGGCTTGGCGGCAGTGCATCTTTTTTAACCCAATGATGAGTGCTTAGCTGTTGATATCCGATTTGATTGAGAGTGACGAAGGTAAGAGGTTTTTTGTATAACATTGTAAGAGACTCTTCACCATCAAAGTAGATACCAAATTATTTAAAGATGAAAGTTAAAAGTTGTCCATAATGAAGTGTTGTTGTTGCATGCTAAGCTATCTTTGCTAAATGATGTATAATCACATTACTCATTCTAAAAGATTTATGTGACAATATGGCCCAGACAAGAAACCTCTCTATATTCCCAATGTCACCTTTATGGCCTCATTTTGGCAAAAAACTATCAAGAGTATATGAGCGAACACTTTGCTCTTAAGGGATAATTGTAGGTTTAAAGGGGTGAACCCTTCTGGTGGCGCAAGGTCAGAATCACCAATTGCATTATAGACTTCATTTTCATCCAATTCCAAGGCATTCACAAAATTCGTTTTGCTATAAAATTCAATTCCATTATCAGGTATGCTAAGCATAGCACTCAACTTACAGTGATCTAGAGTGACTTTAACACCTTTAACCTTGAAGGTAATCCTACAATTTTCAGAGTCATATTTGAAATTGTTATAAAACAATCTCACTAATATTGGATACACATTCTTCCTAAGAGTAATCATATGATCCAATCCTTCCTCTTCCAAGTCATCGCTCAATTTAAGACTACTAAGAATCCTAGGATCAATTAACCTACCCAGATTTACTACACGTTTGCTAAATGAATTTTCAAAAGACCTTTCTTGTGAAATCGAATCAAAGAGAAAAGTGTCATAGCTTGATTGTTTACGTACCTCACTTGGATCAGCAAGAGACTCTTTTCCTTTTCGTTTCCTTGAAGAGCTAGCCATGAAGTGCCCAGAATTTCTTTAGCAAGTCACGCATAAAAAAATGGCCTCTTGAGAGAGAAGCAAACTAGGCGTTTTAGAATTTGGTTATGGAAATGCAAAAATATTTGAATGAGAAGTTGTATAATGGCTTAGGAAAGTGTTTAATCGGTTTAATTTGAGAGCATATTCATTAAAGGAAAGGGAATTGTAAATCTAGAAATTTGAAAATTTTAGGGTTTGTTAAGAACAAAAATGTATTTGGCATATGAAACCATGGATTGATTAGTGGAAGTTTGGGTAAATGAGATGAAATGATGAGTTGTGTTGGAATTTTGAGTTTGAAAATGCCAGATTTTCAATTTTGGGTGAGGAGAAATGGCTTTCATTTGAAGAGTGGAGAGAAAATGAGAGAAGAGGATGAAGAATGAGGGGTATATGTAGGAAACCAGTCGACCGATTCGCGAATTCGGTCGACTGATTGCATTTTACGTATGTGGGGTATACTGCAGGTCGACCGAATTCGCGAATTCGGTTGACTGGATTGAAATTAGTTTTGGTTAAGACACTGTCAGTTGACCGGATTAGAGAATTCGGTCAACCAAATTGGGTTCTTGGTTCTGACCTCTGAGTCTTTAAGTAGGCATAACTTAAGATTTATAAGTCCAAATTAGGTGATTCAAGAGTCAAAATTCATTTACACATTCTGATCTACAATTTTTAAGAGAGTGTGAAACCTAAATCGGTAGTTAAATGGTTCAAAAGTAGTTTACAATACATTGATTTTCGCAAAAGCATCTTTTTAGTTTATGATATTGGAATATTAATGTTTGGCAAGAGAAGATAAATTTCTATCATAAACGATCTGATTTCTCTTCTTAGCCATATTTGAATGAAATGTAATGCATGTAAGCATACCAAAGACGTAAAAGAATGTAAGGAATATTATGAGAGACGTACATGATAGCATTGACAAACAAAAACAAATGCATGTATTTACAAATCATGGACAAACATGTTATGTAAGTTTCAAGATTCCAAGTTCTTGTCTTAAGTAACAAAATATATCCTCTGAGAGTGGTTTTGTAAAAATATCCGCAATTTAATTTTTGGTTGGAACCGATTCTATAGTAATATCACATTTTTGAACATGGTCTCTAAGGAAATGATATCCAATCTCAATGTGTTTAGCTCTAGAGTGATATATCAGATTTTTAGATAAATTAATGGCACTAGTGTTGTTACAAAAGATAGGGGATTTCTTAAGTGTAATTCCAAATTCTCTAAGAGTGTGTTGCATCCAAAGTGTTTGTGCACAACAACTACCAGCAGCTATGTATTCTGCTTCAGCTATAGAAATGGCAATAAAAATTTGCTTTTTATTAAATCAAGAGACTAATGAATTTCCTAGGAAATGGCATGTATTACTTGTACTTTTCCTTTCAACTTTGCAACCGACAAAGTCGGCATCAGAATAGTTTATCAATTCAAAGTGTGTTACTCTAGGATACTAAAAACCAAGATCAATTGTTCCATTCAAGTATTTAAATATTTGTTTTACAGCATGTAGGTGACAGTCTTTAGGACAAGATTAGAATCTAGCACACAAGCATACATTAAACATGATATCAGGTCTACTGGCAGTTAAATATAATAAGGATCCGATTATACCTCTATATTTCTTTATGTCCACATCGGTACCTTTTTCATCTTTGTCAAGCTTTAGAGTTGAGCTCATTGGAGTTGTAGCACTCTTTGAATTCTCTATCCTAAATCTTTTGAGAAGATCCTTGATGTATTTAGATTGGCTGATAAAGATCCCATCTTTCAATTGCTTGATTTGTAGATTGAGGAAGAACTTTAATTCTCCCATCATGCTCATCTCAAACTCATAACTCATACATTTAGAGAATTCCTCACATAACAAATTGTTAGTAGCACAAAAAATGATATCATCAACATATATTTGAACAATAAGTAAATCATGACCCTTATACTTGATGAAAAGTGTAGTATCTACTTTACCCATGTTAAAGCCATTTTCCAAAAGAAATTTGCTTAACCTTTCATACCAAGCTCTGGGGGCTTGTTTTAATCTATACAACGCCTTAGTTAATTTGTAAACATGATTAGGATATTCACTATTTTTAAAACCTAGAAGTTGTTTTACATAAACCTCTTCCATGATATATCCATTTAGAAAAGCACTTTTGACATCCATTTGAAATAAAATAAAATTTTTATAACAAGCGAATGTAAGCAACATTTTAACTGATTCTAGTCTAGCTACAGGTGCAAAAGTTTCATCAAAATCTATTCCTTCTTCTTAATTGTATCCTTTGGCTACTAATCTAACTTTGTTTCTAATCATTACACCGGATCCATCCATTTTGTTTCTAAATACCCATTTAGTACTAATGACGGATTGATATTCTGGCTTAGGAACTAATTCCCAAACTTTGTTCCTTTCAAATTGATTTAATTCTTCTTGCATAGCCATGATCCAATATTTATCATTTTTAGCTTTAAGAAATGTTTTAGGTTCAATTTGAGATATGAATGCCATGTTATTGCAAATTAATCTAATGGATGACCTAGTTTTTATACCATGAGAATGATCTCTTATAACTAAATCTTTTGGATGAGATTTTGCAAACCTTGTCTCCTTGGGGAGTGCATAAGCATATTTCTCATCATCTTTAGTTGTTTCCTCATCTCGTGAAATGTCTTCTCCTTATTAAGTTTTGTCCTTAAGTGCGACTTTGTTTGATTCTTCAACATGCAAGTCTTCCATTTCCTTCATAATTTTATTATCACAAATATCTTTCTCCTTGGAGAATTGGCTAGCCTCATTAAAAATAACATGCATGGATTCCTTAATAACTAAGGTACGTTTATTAAACACTCTATAAGCTTTACTAGTCATTGAATAACCAAGAAAAATTCCAATATCATATTTTGAATCAAATTTTCCCAAGTTATCTTTGGTATTTAAGATAAAAAATTTAGAACCAAATATTTTGAAATATTCAATATTGGGTTTCCTATCATGCCAAAGCTCATAGAGTGTCTTATTGAGAGAATGTCTTATCAACACTCGATTTAAAACATAACAAGTGGTGTTAACGGCTTCGGCCCAAAAATATTGTGGTAAAAAATTTTCATGAAACAATGTTCTAGTCATTTCTCTCATAGACCTATTCTTTCTCTCAACTACACCATTTTATTGAGGAGTCCTAGGAGATGAAAATTGATGCTCAATGCTGTGTTTATCACAAAATTTTTTAAATGCATGAGTTTCAAACTCACCACCATGGTCACTTCTAATGCAAGTAATTGTGACTCATTTTTTATTTTGAACTCTCTTTGAGAATTTAAAAAACACATGTATTGTTTCATCTTTTGTAGAAAAAAATAGCACTCATATAAACCTTGAAAAATCATCCACAATAATAAATACATAATGCTTACCACCTAGACTTGCAATTCTAGAAGGTCCAAATAAATCCATATGAAGGAGTTCCAAAGGTCTATAAGTGAAGATATACATTTTATTTTTAAAAGAGGTTTTAATTTGTTTTCCAAATTGCATGCATTACAAATTTTATCTTTCACAAATTCAATTTTTGGATGACTTTTTACAAGTTCCTTTTTAAGGATTTTTGAAATCAACTCTATGCTTATATGTCCTAATCTCTTATTCCATAACCAACTATTCTCATACAAAACCGAAAAACAGTTATCACCATTTAATGCATTATCAATATAAATAGTGTACACATTTTCATTTCTAATTCCAACAAAAATGATTTCATCATCAAATATGCTTTTGACTATACAACATGTGAGTTCAAAAACTATTTTGTACCTTTTGTCACACAATTGACTAATACTAAGAAGATTATGTTTTAAATTATCAACTAATAAAATATTTTTAATTAAAGTAGAGTTTTTATTACCAATATTACCGAAGCCAATAATTTTTCCTTTAGCGTTGTCCCCAAATGTAACATAACCTCCATTTTGTGTTTTAAAAACTTGGGAACAAGGCTATGCTTCCGGTCATATGTCTTGAGCATCTGCTATCAAGAAACCACTTCTTGCTCTTCGGTACCTACAAAGAAAGATCAAGTTGAAATTTTCGGTACCCATATTTTCTTGGGTTCTTGTGTGTTAGCTTTGGTTCCTTTTGGAACCCACACCATGTTAATGCCAAATGAATTTCTTTTAATAGGACATTTATTACTTAAATGACTAAATACATTGCAATAGTTACAAGTGGCATTGATTTCAATTCTAGGAGTAGGTTTAGCAAAAAATGTTTTGTAAAACTTTTGTTTAGTATGAGACTTGTATCCAATACCATTCTTGTCAAAAGCACATTTTTGTAAACCTAGAAGAAGTTTTAAGTTCTTTTGACCTTTGGTAAATTTTAAAATAATGTCATTCAAATTATTTGATTCCTTTTTGAGGTTTTGAATCTCTTCAAGGAAACCTTATTTTTCTTTTTCTAGTGATACATTTGTCTCTTTTAATGAATAAACTTCAATGGATAAGAGTTTTAATTTTAGAGATCATCTTTTGAAAATCATTATGCAACTTTTTAAAAGCATCTAACAACTCATTATAAGAATAATTTGGTTTATGATCACTTACCTCATTATCACTTAAGGCCATGAAGCACATGTTGGCAATTTCCTCATCTGATGAGCTTTCTTCCTCATCATCCCATGTTGCCACCATTGCCTTCTTCTTGAATTTCTTGTGTTTGAGAAGAGGGCAATCTGATTTGACATGTCCAGGCTTTTTGCATTTATAGCATATGATTTGATTCTTCTTATTTCTTTCTCCCTATTGATTTTCTCTCAAAGCTTCTCTGAAATTTTTCTTTCTCAAGTTCTTTTTGTTCCTTAGAAAGCTTTTGAACCTCTTTACCATTAAAGCGATGTCATCATCTTCACTTCCATTCTCACTTTCATCACTTTCATGCATGGATGATGTGAATGCAATGTTCTTTTTCTTTTTATCCTCGATGTCTCGGTCATCGAAAATTTTTTCTTCATAATCCATAAGTGACCCTATGAGATTGTTTAGAGAAAGTGTGTTAAGATCCTTAGCTTCCTCAATAGTTGTCATTTTTGCTTTCCATTTTTTGGTAAAGATCTAAGAATTTTCTTTACTTGCTCACTATTTGTGAAGGTTTTTCCTAGAGCTTTGAGAGAATTAACTCTGTCTGTGAACCTTGTGTACATATTGTGAATAGACTTACATGATTCCATTTTGAATAATTCATATTGCCTAGTGAGTTTACTTATTTTAGATTATTTAACTTGACTAGTCCCTTTATATACAACTTCTAATGTATGGCAAATTTCATATCCATTTTCACATCTGGAAATTCTATGAAATTCACTTTTATCTATGGCACAATAAAGAACATTAATTGCCTTAGCATTCATAGA
Source organism: Cedrela odorata (assembly GCA_035584115.1). NCBI lineage: Eukaryota > Viridiplantae > Streptophyta > Magnoliopsida > Sapindales > Meliaceae > Cedrela > Cedrela odorata. The sequence continues at coordinate 8,138,824 of JAXCLQ010000002.1, read as the reverse complement.
GATATTTTCTCTTGTTTACCTCATCCCACTCACTAATAGGCTTAGGTATACTTTCCCCATTGTCATTGCTCTTTATTGGAATCCAAGGACCTTTGCTAACAACTTTCCAAAGTTCAAAATCAATAGCTTGTAAAAATATTCTCATCCTAGCCTTCCAATAAGCGTAGTCATTTCCATCAAAAAATGGGATCTAGTTGTGGAATGTCCTTCTAAATGTCCTAGGATTGCCATGGATCTTTTCTTAGACGATTAAGTCCTATATAAGAAAACCAAGCTCTGATACCAATTGAAATACTAATATGTAACCTAAGAGGGGGGTGAATTGGGCTTTTAAGTTTAAATAAAAGCTTTTGAATGTAAATAAAGTAAGGAAAGAGAGATTAAATTCATTGGATATATATTATTTATTTATAAATTTATACTGTAATAATCGTTAAGTTTATCTCATAATAACTGTGAACTAAAAATCATAATAATTTAATGAGTAACCATTTGACTATTTTGTATTCATAATACCTTATACTTAGTTAGATCTATAAATATTTTTTTTGAATTAAATATATATATATATATTATAAATACTATAATATGGTTCTACTTGTCAAAAAAATACTATAAAAATAACATTATGATGTTAGATACCAGTATATGAAATTATGATAATTTATATATATATATATATG
>JAXCLQ010000002.1:8064816-8083331 GCA_035584115.1 Cedrela odorata | reverse complement strand
TACTTAAAATTATTTTTAAAAAATTATTAATTCCGTTTTAAGATATATGCAGTAAAGTCATAGGTTACTGTAAAATCAATACTAAGCTATTTAAAAAAGGACTAATAATACTTGGGCCTGGATTTTTCTTATTTTTTAATATTAAATAGGTTTTTAATATTTATTAAAATAAATAAAATATTATTTAAGGTGAATTTAAAATTATTATAAATTATAAAATAATATGCTTTAGATTCAATTAAGTGTTTGATAAATTTTATTTTCAAAATTAGTTTATATTTGTTTGGTAAATTTTATTCTCAGATTGTTACAATTATGTAAATACTAAAATGTATCCAATGTTGATGAAAATTATTTTTATATAATTGTTTGTCTCTATATATATATATATATATAGCCCCCACCATAAATATAATTTTATAATGTTTTTTTTTTTTTTTGTTTTTGCTATCTTAAAATAATTTACAATGAAAAATAATAATATTTTTTCAATTATGATTTTAAGAAATAAAAGATATAAGAAGTAAAGATAAGAAATTTTTTTATTTAAATTTCAATGATTTTGTTTTTTTTAATTAGAGTTAGAATTTAATAATTATTTTAATATTAATTTTGAATTTGTATAATTTATTATAAAATTTATTTGAAATTATATTTAAAGATAAAACTATTTTATAAAAAAATTAAAATTTGAAAAGTAACTCATTTTCTAATTGTCAAATTTTTCGTAGGATGGGATAATTTTGCCAAAAGTGATTTTAAAAAATATTATCAAACACTTAAAATAACCGAAATCATTTTTAAGTTTAACTCAGCCAACAAAAATTCCAAACATGTCATAGTATTTTATATGCTAATGAAATGTTAGGGTCAAAATTCAATATTATGAAGGTAATTATATTATTTTAATAGATGTTACGGACCTATTTGAAAAGATTAAAGCATTTACATCTTTATTCAAAAAAAAAACATGAAAAATTCAAGAATCTAATATTATTATTCAATTTGGAAAGTGACAAAGTAGTTATCAAGCAGTATTTTTCCCTTCTTCAATTTCATCAATAAATAGTATAAAACTATTACTTTTTTAAAAAAAGTATTAGGTGTGTGAAAAAGAAATCAATAATATTATAATGTAATTGATATTGATGATACTTATTATATATAAATGAATTACATGCTTGTTAAAAAAAAGAACAAATAATGGTAGGGGCACTGAAATTAACTTAAATAAATAAATAAAAAGTTGAGATAAGTATGTTGAATTGATGTTTAATTACAAAAGTAATTAGTAATTTAGTATAATTTTATGTTAACAAATTATATTAAAAATAAAAAAAATAAAAATAAAAATGAACCATTATGATATTTCTTTTTTTTTTTTTTTTTTTACATTTTTAAAGGGTTATTTTCACATACCTCCTATGAGTTTAGTAAATGTATATTTTTTGAAAATTAACATAAAATACTTCTCAAAAATTTTGACTACAAATTTGCTAACCAAAATTGTAAAATAACTAAAATAACTTTGTTTCTCTATAGTTGGTAAATACAAATAAAATATTATGATGAAAACCTAATATAAAATGCATCAAATAGAAAAATATAAAATTTATTAAATTTAAATATAAAACGTATCAAATAAAAATAAATATATAAAATTTATTAATATATATAATGCGAAAAATACAAAAATATAAATATACATTTTAAAATGTTTCATCTCAAATCAAATTATTTTTTGTATTTGTGTATTTTTTATTTGATACATTTTATATTTAAATTTTAATAAAAATTTATTTTTTTATATATAAATAAAGTGAAATTTTATCACAAGCAAAATTTCAGTATGTTATATCTAAATTTTAATATTTTATACATTTATTTATTATATTTTTGTATTTGATATGCTTTATATTTAAGTTTAAGTATGCTTTTATAATTTTCTATTTAATACATTTTATACTAGGTTTCAATCATAATATTTTGTTTGTATTTATCAAATATAGAAAAATAATATTATTTTAATTATTTTATAATTTTAGTTAGTCAATTGGTGATCAAAATTATTGAGAAAAATTTTCAATTAGTTTTTATAAAATAAATGTCTATGTAATTATTTTTTCAAATTTTAAGGGAAACACATGAAAATCTAAAATTATTTTTAGTTATTTATTATTATTATTTTTAGTTTACAAAATACAAATCTATTTGTTATTTTGTTAATCTTTGTGGGAGGAACTTGAAATTACTTTTTTTTTTAATTTAAAATTTTTGACCCAATGACACACCCCATAACTATATTAAATAAATTATGAAGAGTTTTTTTTTTTAGTAATTAATTGTAATAATTAAGGGGGTAAAAAATCTTAAAATTCGATAAAAGTTATAAATACACGTAAAAAGTTGATAGATTCTGAGAGAGAGAGAGAGAGAAAGAGACAGCTAAAAACATGCCATTCTTATCCACAAGACACGAGGGAGGACATAGTTCAGTTTCTTACACCAACTTTAACTCCGATTTGTTTCACTGGAGTTATCGTATTCCAAATCGGTCATTTCATTGGATACCTTTTAACAGATCATTATTCCCAGCAACCTGAATAGAAATATTCACAAGGTTAAATCAAATTAAACTGTTTTCAAATGCTGAAATTACAAGAAAAACATTATTAGCAGCTTAGGAAGTGAGCGTGGGGTCCAGTAACAATGTGGATGGTAACGTAATAGCTGTCAAACAGCTCTGTTTCTTCCCCTATCATCCATGTCCCAAGTCCAACAAACATCGCCTCCCATTTCCAATTCTTTCCGCTCTCTCTTTTTCTATAAAAACCTGTTTCTGTTTTTTCTCTAATTAATCAATCACCACCCTCTAATCAAATTCGTCATTATTAATTCGATCCGCATCAATGGCTGAGGAAACCCAGAAGCCAGAAGCTTCAGCTGCTGCTCCGGCGGGGGAAGTTGTGGTGGAGAAACCAGTCACTGAGAAAGAACTTCCACCGGCTCCTGTACCTGAACCTGAGGCGCCCGAAAAGCCAACTGACGAATCTACTGGTGTTGAAGAAGTAACTGAGGCCGAAAAACCTAAGCCTGCTGTGGAAAAGAAGATTGCTCAATCGGCTTCTTTTAAGGAAGAGAGCAACGTTGTTTGTGAACTACCAGACCCACAAAAGAAAGCACTTGATGAGTTGAAACAGCTTATCCAAGAATCTCTTAACAAGCACGAGTTCACTGCTCCACCACCTCCGCCGCCAGCTAAAGAAGAAGAGAAAGCACCGGAGGTGAAAGAGGAGGAGAAGAAGGAAGAAGAAAAAGTTACTGCTCAAGATGCTAAGGCCGCTGAGGAACCCAAAACTGAAGAAGAACCTAAAGCTGAAGAGAAACCTGAAGAACCAGCCAAAGAGACCGAAAAACCTGTGGAGGCTGCACCAGAGGCTGAAAAAAAAGAGGAGGAGAAGAGTACTCTGCCAGCAGCTGAGGCTCCAGCAGCGACAGTGGTGGTTACTGAGGTTGTTGAGAAGGTGACTGCTGTTGATGAGGATGGAGCCAAGACTGTGGAGGCCATTGAGGAAACCATTATACAAGTCAAGGCTGAACAGGAAGAGCCGGCAGCCCCGGCCAAGGAAGCTGAGGTAGCTCCAGCTGAGGTTCCTCCGCCTCCACCAGAGGAAGTTTTCATTTGGGGAATTCCACTTCTTGGAGATGAGAAGAGTGATACCATCCTCTTGAAGTTCCTAAGAGCCAGGGATTTCAAGGTGAAAGATGCTTTTACTATGATCAAAAACACCGTCCGCTGGAGAAAGGAGTTTGGAATCGAAGCTTTGCTTGAAGAAGACCTCGGAAACGAGTTGGAGAAAGTGGTTTATAGCCATGGATTGGATAAAGAAGGTCATCCAGTATGCTACAATGTATTTGGTGAATTCCAAAACAAGGAATTGTATCAAAATACCTTTTCGGATGATGAGAAGCGCACCAAATTCTTGAGGTGGAGGATTCAGTTCTTGGAGAAGAGCATCAGAAAACTCGATTTCAGTCCCAGTGGTATCTGCACCATTGTTCAGGTTAATGATCTGAAGAACTCTCCTGGACCTGGAAAGAGGGAGCTCAGGCTCGCCACCAATCAAGCTCTGCATTTGCTCCAAGATAATTATCCTGAGTTTGTAGCTAAACAGGTATTTTTATATGATAATCGAATACTTCTTGTTGATAGTTATTTATTTATTCGCCTTGATCTGATTTGAAATGGGTTTTGGTATCTGGAGGTGTTCATCAATGTTCCATGGTGGTACCTTGCCTTCAACAGGATGATTAGTCCTTTCCTGACTCAGAGGACAAAGAGCAAGTTTGTATTTGCAGGAACGTCTAAATCTGCAGAAACCCTTTTCAAGTATGTGTACTTCTTCAGTTCCTCTATGTTTGTTGCTTGATTATTGTCTTGGGTTTATGCTTTCTTATCTGCTTGATCATTAATGTTTGTAATTCCTTATTCCTGCTGCTTCATTAATGTCTCTCTGTACTTTCTTTTATTCCGTGATAATTTATGGTCTAGTCTCTGTGGTTCCTACCTCGCTAAATTATTATTAGATTTCCGAGATTCCATTTAACTCTTTTGCTAAATTATTGTTTGATTCCCTCTAAAATCTCAATTATAAATTGTAATGAACAGATACATAGCTCCTGAACAAGTCCCAGTTCAGTATGGTGGATTGAGCAGGGAAGGTGAGCAGGAATTCACAACAGCCGACCCTGTTACTGAGGTTACAATCAAGCCAGCATCCAGACACGCTGTTGAATTCTCTTTCTCTGAAGTAGGAAGACTCATCTTCAAACTTTAACTTTACTAATTGTCTGTAATCATTATTAATCAATCATTGAATCTTAATTACTTGTGTTTGAATTGCACTTGCTTTTTCGTTGAATTTGCAGCCATCTGTTCTGGTTTGGGAACTCCGGGTTTTGGGCTGGGATGTGAGCTATGGAGCTGAATTCGTGCCTAGCGCCGAGGGCAGCTATACTGTAATCGTGTCAAAGACGAGGAAGGTTGCACCAACTGAAGAATCAGTTATCTGCGCTACGTTCAAAGTTGGAGAACCGGGCAACGTGGTGCTCACCATTGATAACCAGTCCTCTAAGAAGAAGAAACTTCTGTATAGGTCCAAGACCAAGCCCTCCTCTGATTAAGCTCCAAAAAATCAATGAAGATCATTGCATTGCATTGCATAATAAGCAAGGGTTCTTTTGTTTCTACAATAGAGTTATTATTATTATTATTGTTTTGGGTTTAAATTTAATTTTATAAAAATTTAAACTTTGGGGGATTTCATTTACATTATTATTACTATTATTTGTTTATATTAGTTTTGGGGATTTTGGTGGTTTGTTGAGGATGGAGATTGTGTTGTAATGTGGACAGAAACTTTGTCATTAATCTTGATACTCTCTGCCTGTAAATTTGATGGTGTATTATTATTATTGTTATGTTTACAATTTCTTGTATTTCTTTGTCGACTTTTCTTCCTTCCTTCCTTCCTTCCCATAAAATTATATCAAGTGTTAAGGTCAATATAATTATTATTGATTGGTTTGAAGATTCTTTTGGAAATTTTCAAACATCTGTTGACAATAAGGTTCCTTGTGAGATGCATACAAGAATTTAGATACTGGCTTTGTTTTGTCATACTCAACATGATCTTAGTCTTGCATATATTCATCAAGTAAATTGAATGTCTAAAATATGTAGAAGACTCTTTCATGTGTTAAAAGGTAGATGATAATTTTACCACTGTCATTTATAATAAAATTTTACTACATAAATATTTATTTTTATATTTACACACGAGATGAAACGTGTCAATAATTTTGATTGGTGTAAAATATTTTTCACACTTGCATGTACATAATAAAGTGAAAGATTCATTCAATCAAATACAACTTTTTGTAGTCTCTTTTGTTCCAAATTCTAAAACAGAGATGGCTGCCCTGTCTGTAAAGCACTTGAACCAAAGAAAATAAAAAAGTTTGCAAAGCAATGCATTGTTGTGTTTGTGGTGTTGTCTTTTGGTTTGCTTTGAATATCTATCTGTTGTTGATTACTTAGTTGATTAATTAATCAAAGTTTGGTGTCTAATGATTCCCCCCCACCACCTTCAATTATAGTTTTCAAATGACATGCAGAGGGGACCACTTCAATTAACATTTTTTTTTTCATTATTATTTTGAATTTAAATTAATTAAAAATGAACAAATATTGTGATAAACAAACAAGACAACAAAGTTTGAAAAGAACTAGTCATTGTGGACTGCAATGTATTTTCGTTTGTATTTATGAATATTAATGGCATTATTTGTTTAAAATTAAATATAAAGAAAAAGAATAGATAGGCAAGAGGAAGAAAATACAAAGGAAAGGGGTGACATGTTGTAGGGTATTTGGAGAGGTGACAGCGATAGCTACAGCGACTATGTCTGTAGTACAAATTTGAAAAAGAATTGCGGATTTGTTTATGTTGTTTTTTCAACATTTGAAATTTTTTTTAAAAAAAAATTGTAAAAAAGTAATAATTTTTAGATATATATATATATATTTTTTAAAAAATTTAAACAAAAAATAAATAATATAACACTTATATTTAAATTTTAAATAAAAACTAAATAGATTCTTCGAATTCAGCTCAATAGAAAAATATAAAAGCTACCGAAGTGTTAGGTATCGCTTATTTTAGTCTTGGAGGCCCATATAACATTTTAGAGGCCTAGTGTCGTTTGCCCAAAAAAATTATTGTTTTTAAGGCAAAAAGTGAAAAGCACCAGAAACATCATTTTATTCTTACCCCTGCTCCCTAACTAACATATAAAGCAATAAGCACGCAAGCTGGGTATCATTGATTATTAGGTTGATCACGCTGGGTGGGCTAAAAACAAAAGTGCAGTTAAATAATGGACAAAACAAAACCAAACCCACCAATACACTTCACTTCCATTCAATAAAATACATAAACCATGTGCAGGAAGTTGCTGGCAGCAGCAGCAACAACAATGCATTTGTTTTTAATTTGATAACCTACAGGCGCAAGTTCCTCAACTTTAAATGATGCAAAACAAATACGTGGACTTTGTTGTCCATGGGCTATTAATCACCTTAGTTTCGATCGATCTTAGATGTAAATTCCAAATTGCCCAATCCAGGTTTCCACCAAACTTTTAGCAGTTCTAGATTAAGTAAAGACAGTAAACAATCTATACCTTTCAACACAGCAGAAACGAAATCGAATGACTACTTCCAGGAACAGGTAAAAGTTATATCTAGTGATTCTATTTCAAAATCACGATACACCAATGTCCACTCTTGTAGCAGCATGAGAGTTTATTTATGTTCAATAATAAAAAGAACGAATTATGATGTACATAAAAGTGATAAAAATAAGACGGACATAAAAGTGATAAAAATAAGACAGGAAACTCAAGCCGAAGATAAGCACTTTGTATAATGGACAGAAACACATGTACTCGGAAACTAACACTCAATAGTGAATAGAGAAAAATAGTATTACAAATGCGGCAGAGAATATGCTCGAAAACAAATGCAGGCCGGCTGCAATCAAGTTCAAATATGATCAATGCTTGCTTGGACATGATATGATTAAACTATCAGGATGTCGCATAGTATGCTGGAATAAAAAAAATGTACAACTACTTGCCAATAACATACATTACTTGAAAATACAAGATTGTAAATTGTTCCAGAATATAGACATCCATGTGAAAAAGAAAATATACAGTGAAAAACACCCCAAGTACACAAAATTCACACTCAGTACACTATTCTCCCCCAGAATAAAAGAAACACAACCAAATATAGATGCTTAACCCGAAACTAACGAGTAATAAATTAAAATTGCATTTTAAAGCCTTACATATGATGAAATTCGACCTTGAACCTGTAGAGTAACTTCTTCTTCTTTGAAGTTGGGTTGTCAACTGTGAGCAATACTTTACCCAACTCATCAACTTTGAATCTGTGACACACCACTGGTTCATCAGTTGGGAACTTCTTTGTAGGCTTCTGTATGATAATAGTATAGTTCTCTTTTGCATCAGGCACAAATTCAGCTCCATAGCTCACTTCCCACCCCACAACCCGAATCTCCCAAACAATGGTACATTTCTGTAATTTATGAAACCCCAAATTAGTACAAAGAAAACCATCATTTGATTCATCATCGAGCGTGCATTTCACATAAGCAAGTATATCTAATTACGGTTAGCTAATTAAGTTTAGCATGCCAAGGAACAACAATTTCTGATTAGTACCACCCAAATGAAAAGAAAGCTAACCACCTCATAAATTATGATTTCCACAGTTTGCTTGGTTGCTGGTTTCACAGTGATCACAGTGACAGGATCATCAATGGTGAATTCCGGGTTGCAATCACAGTAATCTACGCTCAGGCCACCATACTGAATCGGTACATGTTCGGGTGAAATGTATCTGTTCCACCAATTAAGACAGTAAATCTATAATTTAAACAACAAAAATATTGAATTGGAAATGGCATGGACTGTCAAAAGGATAATAACTAACTTGAAAAGGGTTTCAGCAGATTTCGATGGGCCTGCAAAAACAAACTTGCTCTTGGTCCTTTGGGTCATAAAAGGACTAATCATTGTGTAGAACGCAAGATACCACCATGGAACATTGATAAACACCTAATCAAATCCAAACCACAAATCAATTACATATCGGAATTAAAACAATAATGCAAACACTCACATATCTAATGATATGATCTATACCTGTTTGGCAACAAATTCAGGATAATTGTCCTGAAGTAACTGGAGAGCCTGTTTAGTAGCAATTCTAAGCTCATGCTTTCCGGGCCCTGGTGAATTCTTCAGATCATTAACCTGAAAGATAGAGCATACACCACCAGGCTTAAAATCAAGCTTTCTAATACTCCTCTCCAAGAACTGAATCCGCCACCTCAGAAATTTCATTCGCTTTTCCTCATCTTCAAAAGTCTTCTTATACAATTCCTTATTCTGAAACTCTCCATAAACATTGTAACATACAGGATGACCATCCTTATCATATCCATGCATGAACACCACTTTCTCCAAATCATCACCAAGATCTTCATCGAGAAGAGAATCAATATCAAACTCTTTCCTCCACTGGATTGTGTTCTTGATCATGATAAAAGCATCTCTCACTTTGAAATCCCTAGCCCTTAGAAATTTCAACAGAATTACATCACTTCTATCATCTTTAAGCAGAGGAACTCCCCAAATGGAAGCCTCTTCTGGTGCATCTGTGATCTTGGGCTCTTCTTTTGATTCTTCGGGTACATCTTTGGCTACTTCAGTTTGTGATTCCTCTTGGGGTGGTTTTATTTCAGTGCTAACATCAGATTCTGAAGTAGGAGCTTCGATCTTTGGAGCATCTGAAGTGGGTTGTTCAGAAGACGCTGCTGCTACTTCTTCAGTTTTTGGTTCTTCTTGAGTAATAGTACTAGTCTGTTTCTCTTCTTTAGTTGGTGGTGGTGGAGGAGGACTAAACTGGCGATTATCGAGAGCTTCTTGGACGATTTGCTTCAATTCTTGCAACGCCTTCCTCTGGAAATCAGAGAGATCAGAAACTACGTTGCTCTCTTCCTTAAATGAAATCAAAGTTTGAGGAACCTTTCGCTCCTCAGCTGGCTTCTCTTTTTCTTTCTCTGGTTCATCAGCAACGACAACTTCTTTTTTCGTTTCATCTGCTGTGGGTGATGATGTTTCTTTCTCCATCATTGCCGCTAGTGATCTGTTCTCCACAGAGGCGGGGGGTGGCGGTGACTGCTCATCTTCTTTCCCCTTCTCAGTTGTTGGTGGTGGTTCAGATTCTAAGGCAACTGGTGGCGGCGGTGGGTCGGAGGCTGGAGGCGGTGGATCTTGTTTGTCAGCTGAGGGTGACGGCGGAATAGGGCTGTGAGACGCTTCAGACATTCTTTTAGGGTAAAGAGAAAAAAGAAATGGAGGAAGAGAGGAGAGAGAGAGATGTTGAGAACCACAAGTGAAGATGGAATTAAAGAGAAAGAGTGTAATGTGAAGTGATGGCGATGGGGTTGGGGTTTGGACTGACCGGTTCTTTTACACAACTCCCAAGTTCAGTTTGGTCTGTGTGTATTCTGGAATCCTATGTTACAAACAATAATCAATCACGGCTATAATTATTTTATTTTATGAAATTAAAATTTCTTACAATAAAATTCATATTTAAATGATAATATATATATATATATATATTTTAACTTCCCGTATAAATAAAAGCAAATTCAATATTTATTTTGTTATATGTAATGTATTCCACATTAACAATTTTTTTTTAAAAAATAATTATTAAAAAATATATTGTATGTAAATTAATGTAATATTAACATATTAATTAATAAAAATATAAAAATTAATATAATCACGTCATATGAGTTGGTAGGCAATAAATAAATAAATATATATATATATATATTTTTGGATGAAGGACATTTATTTAAAACAAATTGTCTTTTTTAAGTGTTAAGAACTTCAAAATATTTATAATAACATTATTGTTTTCGAAATTAAAAAAGAAAAACAGGTCATGTCAGGTCAGGTCAGGGTTGATCCATTATCCATACTGGGCTGGGCTGTAGTAGCCCAAACTCTTTTCCATTGGGCAGGCTACAAGCCCAGCACTCTTTTCTCCTCCAGTATTACTTTTCGATAGGAAGACTGCGTAACAACCGCAAGAACAAGGACAAGGCAAAAGAAAACCCTCGCTATCGGAAACAGAGAGGAATATCGAACTAAGAAGAAAATAATTAACTGAAATTATTGGCATGGCGGAGGACGGTACCAGTCAAATTGTCCCACCTAAGTACGATGTTAACGCCAAATGGGACGCATGTCTTGATCTGACCCTCCGTCGCTTCGTCTACTCTTCCTTGTCCGGAGCTTTTGGTGGTCTCCTCTTCTTCAGTGAGTTTCCCTACCTTTTGTTTTCTTCCAGTTTTTATTTTGTTTTCACCTGTTATATGAAGGATTTAATTTGATGTTGATGTTCTGTCTCTGCGATTTGTAAGAGACCGGCGTATTTGCTTTTACGTGAAATGTGGGCTTTGTATCTGAAATGTTCTGTTCTTTGCCTTTAAATTGAGTCTCAATAATCAGAATCATGTTCGGCCACCGGAAATTGTTACTTAAGTTGAGCTGCTATGGTTTACATTGGGTTCCTTTTGCAAGCAATGAATCATTTCATGAGCTATATGTTCTTGGAAAATTTTAGCTTGCCTAGTCATATTAATGATTTAATTTTAAACAATTTGTAGTTTGATGAGCCTGCATAATAATTCATTTGTTCAAAGATCATGATAGTTAAAAGTGTAAATGTCCCAGTTTCAATTGCTTTGCTGTGCCAATAAGCACATCTTGAACATTTTTACCCTTACAACATAAAGCTTTCCAACAATTGTGTTGATTGCATTTTGAGATTTTTGCAATCCTTTTATGCATCTAAGATCCCAAAATCTGTTGGTTCCTGGTTTGCTAATTCATCTTCAACAACAGAAATGGTGAGATTTTAGAGACGTTTGGGGTTTTATCCTGCCTAGGATTTGTGTGAACATGTTTGATGGTGAAGGAAAGGAGAATAATGCAAATTACAACAACGCTTAAGTAAAACTCAAACCAAAATTAAAAGAGAAACAAAGTTTGAAAATATAATGTAACACTGGGATTAATTACCTTGAACAGCCTTGTCCTGGCGGTAGATTTATTTTCATTTGTTGTAGATGTCGGGACTAGTTTCTTAATTCAAGTTTTGCTGAGTGTTACCCTTTGATTACTGTCTCCAGCTTTGATTTCGTATCTCTTACATTCTGAAAGACTTCCCTGTTCCACATTTGATTTTCTTCCTTACTATCTGAAATTTGCCCATGAATTTTTGAACACTTCCAGACCATCTGTTTCATCATTAACCTGGAGTATTTTTTAAAATCATGAGATGTTTCCAAATCAAATATGAAGGAGTGAGGTCCCATTTCTCAAAATTGGTTTCCTATTAAATGGGACATTTATCGGTAGCTACTCCAGCCACATTCTTGTCCATAATGAGGAAAGAGCCCCCCTCAACCATCCAAGGAGGAAAATCTGTCCGCCCTTCAGCAAATAACTTCAGCCCATAGTTTAGACCAAGTAATATTATGTTGCACTATTCAAGATCCTTCAAACCTGTTTCTCTGGTAAAGGTTATTGAAGTTTCTTTTCCTTCTCATCTATCTAGCACCTTGGCATTAGAATCTCCTTTGAGACACTAACTAGAACCACATAATGCAAACAAGTTCCTCCCCAAAAAACTTCCCTTTCATGGTCTATGTGGGCTACATACCCCTGAGAGCCACAATTGAATCCCACAGAAACTTTTAATTTTTAAGTGAGGCAGTGACTTCTGGCCACATAAAGTCCCTCACTGCACCATTTTATCATTCACATGATTACCGACCATGTCCTCACATTTCACTGAAGGGTATATAGACCCCCAGTTCTTACATTATTCTATGAATATCCTTTCTCTCTAATGCATCCCTGGACGTGTATTAAAACTACATTTGGTCTAGTTTGTTTCAACAACTCTTTAATTACCCACTTTTTCCTGCTACCTCCTATTTCTCTTACATTCCATTAAAGAATCTTCATAAGAAAGTAGCTGCTTAGAAGGAATTTCCTTTGCATTTTTATCGTCATTGATTTGTACCTTCCCTTTTGCGTCTGTTGCACCTATGTCTGTCCCCAGAATCACTTTTTCCCTTCTAGTTTCTGACTTATTTTTTGACCTACACAATTTCTGGTTCTCTGTTCTCCTGGCCAACGAAAAACATGCAAAACCTTCCTTCCTATCCCCACTGTTGATAAGATTGTCACCATTGAAATTGTGTGTACATTAGTGTGTTCACTTTGTAGGTAAACATCTACTTTGTGTTGCTGCTTTTATTATAGCAGCATTTGCAAGTAACACACTTTCCAATTATTTCAGCCTTTTCAAATTATTACATGGAATAAAAGAATATCAAATTCATGAGTAACGCAATGCATGAGAAGTTTTTTCATGTGTTCATATACTGAATATTTTAGCACTGGCACATTGTTTGTTATTTTTTAAGTGGCATGGCATGACATTTTGTTGTTTGCTAAGTAGATGCTCTTGCGCTCCCCAAATTTACAATCTTAAATTTACGCCAGGGAGTCCAGTGACACGCTGGGCATCAGTAGCTTTTGGTGCTGGTGTGGGCATTGGTTCTGCATATACAGACTGCTCTCGTATTTTTGATGGGTCTCCTGCGAAGTTGGCATCTCCTAAGGTTTCAGATCCTCCGGCTCCTCCGGCTCGTCAGGTAGGTCTCATAATTGCATGTGTGTGTGTTTCTGTGGGCATGTGTTAAAGAAAGGCAATGGATTATGCACTTAATTTCATCATTTGTAAAAAGCATTATATTTTTGCTGTCGTAGATTTATCTAATATGTATCTAGCAGTGATGATCATGTGTGTGTAAAATGCCAGTAGGATTTGTCGTTGAATATGTTACCAATTACCAATGCCCAAAAAAATCATTTAGAGATAGCATCTCAATGGTTGTAAAATTGCTAGAGATTTTCATATCAGATGCACTTTTTATCGTATATGGACTTTGAGCATGTCTAATTTGTTGGTTCATATAATCACAACTACAAATGTTTGATGGTAAGATTGTTTGATATTGAGCTTCTCATAAATAAGATATGTGAATGAAAAGGATAAATTATAACTCAGTTTTAAAAGGAGAGCAACAGTGAATTAAAGCATTGTAATTCAAGAGTTCAAATCTGTGAATTAGGACATCAGGAAAGAATACTAATTATAACTATTTAAGTGATCCCTTAAGGTTTGTTGTGTGCTTGTTGATTTGTGTATTAACTTTATCCAACATGGGACCTGTGTGGGAGTGCATGGGCATTTGAAGTGTTATCCTTTATGTGATAAACAGCATTAGGCTGTATGTAGCTCAATCACTGTTCCTCTCATCTCATCTCTCTTCGGACTCTTAAAATCCAAAATTTGTAGCAAGCCATATGGCTGGTCATATGCATACCCATTGCAAATTGCGGATTTAAATTTTAGTTTTACAGAAAAGGGTCTTAGGGATTGAGATATATTTATTTGATAGGAAGGGTTTGGCGTTTTATTCAGATTACAACAGAAATTTGTCTTGACTGTGAAAACTTAGAAATATGTGATGTAAACAGTGCAGTGAATAACAACATGGTGAACGGTATCCACAAAACATACCTTGATCTTTGAGATGTAGAAAAAGATCAAGATTGATGAATGAGAAGAGAAATTTAACTGTTAAGAGATAGGAAATATAACATGGCGTGTTCGGTCCTTCAATAATTAACTAAATAACTAGATAATCCATTGACTTTGGTAGATTGTGGGTTGTTTTATTGATGGGGTCTAGAGAAGGGATTATCTAATAAAAAGAGTTGGTAGTTTAATTGAGGGGATCTAGGGAAAGAGTTATCTTGTAGTAGGTTGTGGATGGTTTAGTCACTTGGGTAGGGGGATTATTGAACATTATCAACTCAAGCTTTTAATGCCGCGTTTTTTATTAGGATAAAGAGATTTAAAACCAAAGTTTGACTTTTAAGTTGATCAATTTTATTCTCACAATTTCAACTTCTAAATTTCAAATTTGTTTTGAGTAAAAAGAATTGCTTCAGGAGAGATCTTTCACTTTGATGCCACAGTTGATGTTGGATGTCTCTGCAAATTGAAGAAATTATTTTGTTGTAATGTAAACTTCATTAAATTATGTTATTAAAGTGTTATTACTTCTCATGCTTTTTGCAGGATGGACAGGAATGAGTTGATATTTTGAAGTTAACCTCAAGTTGATCTCGTTTGAAATCAAAATTTTCTTCCATTGAGAGTGTTGTTTGCTCTTTTCCCTGTGATGGCTTTTGAACATGTATTACAAACACTGCTTTTTAATTTGATTTACTGCACACTACATGAGTACCATCACCAATTCCAAGTTGCAATTCTATAACGGATGAAAATTTACCGGGGCCATGAAAAGAGAAATAATTGCTTTCACTGATATGAAAGCCTTAGAATTTTCCATTTGCTCGATTTATATCCTATTTTTATATAGTGATTGGAGAAGGGAATCTTATTATGATCTTATAAGCTCTTATCTGATGTGGGGTAGAAAATCTTATTTTACATAGTTGGACGAAAGGAAGTCTAAATGATCTGAATGGAAACTGGTTTGATGTGCAGATTTCAAATTTTCCATTGCATTCTAAAGTAGAAACTCCTCAGCATTAAAATTTCCCTTTCTCTGGTTTTTATTTTAGAATAAAATATTTCTTTTTTAAATTTTGATTTAATTGGTTCACGAAACAATCACTTTCTTAACTCTTTGGTACAGTAATAACAATAATTAATCATAATTGTTATTATTAATTACATAGACAAATCATTATTGATCTGGGCCTTTAGATGTTTTTCAGAATTCTAGCACATGCTCATGAGGACAGAAGATCGGTTTAGCATTCATTCCTTCTGGTGAGTTTAATATTATGTAAGGCTGTGTTTAGATTTGAGGCGTGATTTTTCAATTCATAATTACTATAAAGGAAAAAAAAATCACTAATTATATGATGTAAGTGAGTGGGTAGTTCGTAAAGATCAATTACAAAAGAAGATATGTTATTTATCAATTATTATGGAACCTTTTCAAAATACAAGTAACTTACAGGCTCACCGCGGAGCTCATCAGGTCCCAAAGCGTCGGTTGGGTACTTCCATTAATTACGGGCAATTACGAAATAAATGACAGCAACCATCACTCTCCGAAAATAACAAAATATATTACAGGAAACTGTTAAGTAGCAGCAGTAAGTTTTATCACTGAGAGGAATTTACATTAGAATTTTGTAAACTTACAAGCATTCAATCCTTTTCAACCAAACCATCATGAAGCCAATTTCTCATTTCATTAAAAGCCCGTTCTGCATCTTCATCTTCTTCGGGAGAAGTAGGTCGATGAGCGAAGCTATGACCTCGGCCCTCGAATATCATCACCCTAGACCCTCTACCAATGCTCTTCTCAAGATTCATCAAGAAGTTTACCAGACAAAGAGGATCTTTGTCTCCTGAGATGAACAAGATTGGTACCTTGACCTTAGATGCCAGAGATTGATCTATCCTTGTACCATAAAAGCAAACCCCAATGCCAAAACAGCCACCCTGGTCCTGAGCCAGAATGTCTATTACTCGGCCACCTCCGAAGCAAAATCCAATTATGCCTAGCTTCTTTGAAATTCCTGCAGCCATTAATTCATCAACCATCCATTTTGTTGAGATGGAAATATCATTTGCAACCCTTTGGAAGTCTTGTTTTGCTATCCATTGTTCAAACATAGCCTTAGGCCGGTCCTTTGACCATGGATCGCCACGAAATAAGTCTGGAACAAGTACACTGCATATTCATTGCACAAACAGAATAACTGAGAAATTGACAGTAAAAGAAATGGTAAAACTTGTGACATGCATACATGTCAAGCAATGAAAGAACAGATTTTGTGAGACAAATGTCCTTGTTTTATAACAGAAATACATTAAAATGGACATATACATATAATGCTTCAAGATTAAGCAGCATACTTGTATCCATTGCATGCAACACGATATGCAAAATCTCTGGTGGCTGAATCTTCAAATCCAAAAATATCAGACAGCAGAAGTACACCGGTTCCATTGTTATTTTTGACAGCCTTGAAGAGATAAGCTGGGATGCTGTCATGACCCTCCCCAAGGGAAAGTTCCACTCCATTAACTAACTCACAGGCTTCATCATTTACACCATCTTCAACTCCCACTAGGCTACAAGATACTTTGAAGACTGTATTACTTGCAAATAATCTCTGAAAATTTATACTGCGCTTCCTCTGAATAAAAACTGAAGATTTACAGTCAGAAGTTATAGCTTTTCGAAAAAGAACAATTAAGAAATAATCCCAGTTTCACAACAAGATGCATAAGTTCACGGGGTATGAAGAATGACTACAATGAAATGTACACCGAAATGTCAAATTTTCATGTACTAGTAGGAAACAGTAATTGCATTGATGAAACAGGTTAATAAACCATACACATTCTCTGTAAATAATAATAGAGAAGTGATGTTGAGTTGGGGCAATATTGCTGGCGGTAAAAATGCAAATAACAATAGAGAAGTCGTGCGATGGTAATCCAATTGGGGACAAGTGATGGTGTTGCTGTAGAGACAAGTGATGTAAATTCTTAACTAATAGAGGCCTTATGTAGTGAGGTGAGGTGGAAAATGATTGTATTGTTACTTGCCATGGTTCAAGAAATTTAGAGCAAATTCAAGTCTTTTAAATAAAAGCTTGAATAAAATTCTCTCCTTATTCGCCATTCAAACACATTCCTAGCAGTATTTTAAAGTTTAACAACAACAATCAAAAGCTGATAAAGCGATAATTTACATAAATAGAAGGCAAATACATGGTCTCAACAACAATAAACAAGCATAAGCTTAACTTGTGCCAAGTAAAAAGCAGAGATGATGAGAGAACAGAAGATAGTTCTTCAAACGTAGAAATAACTATGTAAATTAGAAAAAGAAAAAAAAACAATAATAATTAACTGCAGCAATTCAGAGTTGTATATAAAAAGTATTGAATGAACTTACAAGCAGAGGAGAAGCCCAAGTGGATAAGAAGTAAAGTCGGCGAACTGGTCTTCTCACAATTGAAGCAGACACTGGAAACAAGGGGGTTGCCGCCAGCCCCATATCTTTTTTCTCTTAGTTTGCTTGCAGATTCAATGACTTAAAGTGTGTGTCAGTCTGAGTAGATAACATATTTGTTTCTTTTCTTTTGAGCCTCAAATCAAAATAGCCTTGTGCAAACCATAATTATTTTATTTTCTAATTCTTGACGTTTATAATTATTGACTATATATAATATAATATTGGTCAAAAATTAACATTCAATATCATCAACTTTATCAATTATTTATATCATTAGATTGCATATAATTTATATCATCACTTGAAGTAAAAAAGGAAAAAATAAAAAAGAGCTTAGAACGAACGAGTAACTAATCTGACTGCAGTCCAGATGCAGGTGCACGTGCCCGACTCCAGAAATTCAGGCTCCGCTATAACTATAAGAATCATTGGACTATTTGTTCTAGCAGATATGTTACATTAACCTACTTTAAACACCAACTGTAAATCACATAAGCTTTTCTTCGTTGTTAAATTTATGTATTATTAATGTAAGAGGCGGCCTTGAAACAAGCGACATAAACTACTTGACTGTGACCTCTGAAACTTAATTTATTTTTCAACTTAATATTAAAAACGTTAGAATTACATTTTAAGAACTTTTCTAGATTTTATTTAAAAAAGGCAACAAATCAAATTTAGGAC
>JAXCLQ010000002.1:8045777-8058612 GCA_035584115.1 Cedrela odorata | reverse complement strand
CACTTTTGACATTAAAAATTGTTTCTCAAAAACATTAAAAATATAAGTTTGCCAAGAATCCATACGTTTATTGCAACAAGTGCGATTCATTTGAAGTACAAGTTGAGTAAGACGAAGGAGGAAGTTGTGAAAATTGCAAGGAGTATGGTTAAGTTTGCTAGGAGTTCAGGTCATGAGGATGTTGGCAAGTTAGATTTTTAATGCTTTGTTATAAATTTTGTGGCTTTATTTGCGGGTTTAATAAAGAAATTTGAATTATGATGATAACATGTAATTGTTGTTTTTATTTGAAGTAAGGTATACGGTAGTTCTATGATGGAGTATTTTTTCTTTTCTCAAATAGGAAACTGAGAACTTATTGATTGAATAAAGTTAAAAGTCAACATGAAAAGTTATTGTTATTTATTTTTTTTATAGCTTCACGATGAAGTAAGTCTATAAATCCTTTGTTCTTGTTTTGTTCTGTCTTGATGTTTCTCCTTCTTGTGCCAATCTTTCTTTCAAATTCTATGCAGCTTCATGCCCTTCAGCTGAATTCATGGAAAAAAACATAGTGTGAGAAGCTTCCTTTGTTGACCCAACCATTTCAGGGAAGCTTCTTCGCCTGCTTTTTCATGAATGTTTCATAGATATGAGTGCTTTTCATTATGTAAAAACATATTTTATGTTTGTCCTCGGAACTGAAAATTGCATGCTGAAGTATTCACTGCAAATAAAAACTTGAAAATTTTTACCATAGTCTTTAGGGATGTGATGCATTTGTACTGTTACAAGGTAATAGGACAGAGCGAAGTGATCTGGCAAACACATCTCTTGGAGGACTCCCAGTTATTGATTCAGCAAAACGAGTTATCGAAATCTTCTGCCCTGGAATTATTTTTTTTCCAACTTGTCCAATATATCTTTTTTGAGCCATCATTTGATCCCCACTACAACTCAGCTAATAACTTTTGAAATTTTTCACAAAGAATGCATGAAATTTTGAGACTTGAGCGTTTGGCGAAGGTAGCGAGTGAGTTAGGTTGTGGCTGTAGGAATTAAACAAAACGGTAAGGAAGTTGCGGCAGAAAAAAGAAACGGTAAAGTGAGAGAGAGAGAGAGAGAGAGAGAAAAGAAAAGGGTTTTCTTAAAATTTTTTTTAAATATATATATATATATACGGCAGCCCTATAAATAAATTGATATGTGAGCACAAAATAGTATATTGCCTATAGAAACTAGGTTCACATTAATAGACATACCAATAATTGCACTTTTTGATGGCATGATTTCAAATGCAATGATACAATTATCCATGTATATTACTTGTGCTTGACCATTAAAAATCCCATGAATTTTGTTTTCTTCTAATCTGCTCATATCATTTGGTGTAGGTAAATACGTTAAGCTCTCAACACGAAATTATACTGTTAAACTTATCTGGCAATCCCAATAACAAAGCACGGATAATGATGTTGAAGAAGAAGTAGAAACTTATTCAAGTAATGTTGCACGTGGTTCAAAAAGAAAGCGAGAGGATGACAAACCATCAACAAACACAAAATCAAGAGCTTGTAATCACTTTACAAGGAAAAAGTGTTGACTGAAAACAAGTGGCAAAATACAAATCATCATGATAGTGAGGTATAAGCACCTTGAAATTGTTTAATACCACTTACTTGAATAGACATATGAAAAAACATTTATTTGATTTCATCAATTAAATATAGAAGAAGAAAAATAAGGAATGGTCAATGTCGGTGATAAACATGTGTTCAATCAAAGTATTACTCGATAAAAAAATTATAAAAATAATTTATAATGCATGAGTTACCTCTTAGATTTGTGGAGTATATGGGGTTTCGATAGATGGGGTTCACCACATGGGTAGAGATACATTTTAAAAAAAAAAAAAGGTAAGATTTTAAAGTAAAGAGAAATAAAAACAATGAGATTATTGGAGGGTATTAAGATGAGAGTGTCTAGTACTATTGATTTGTTGACTCGTAGAAATTAGAAAAAGGGATATATGGTCGTCACAGCGTAGTTCATTGACAAATTCCATGTCCAACTAGATGGAATTTGAAAGTATAAAAGTAAGGCTAATAATCAATAATGGTGGTGCATTTGAAATTATTTTATAATTTGATAGAAATATGTTTAAGGACAAAATATGTGACAACTAATATTTTCTTTCCATTGATATGTTAAATGAGGTTGTCAAAATAATGAATGGTTCAAATTTTGGCACCTTGTGATGAGAAATATGATTGCAAAGTCTGAAAATTTTTGAAGTGAGATTTAAGGGAGGGGTGTTGGTCATGATAGTTGTTATTGACCTTAAATTCAAGATGTTATTGGTTGATTTTTATTTCACAAAGATTTGTGAAGAAAATGCTTTAGAGCAGCAGGTGTAAAGGGGGTGTTAGTTTTTGCAATGACTTAATTAAAACATTATGAATCGAAGACTACAGCGGAACAAAGTATGCATGAGAAAAAAGGTTTGATTCATCTATTATTGGTCGATCTTCTACTTCAAAATCAATGGAAGGCTATTTGGATCCAAATGAATTTAACGCATTTATAACCCAAAATATAGTCGTCCTACACAATTCAAATTCGTGTTTGATACTTGGAGAAGAGAAATGTGGATTTTGATATTTTGGCTTAGTGGTGGTACACAAGGGTAAATAATATTATCTTATTTTGGCTGAAATAAGACAACCAAAGACATCTTGGCTATTCACGTGTCTAGCTTCTAGTCCGATGTAAATTCACCTATAGCGAGGCCAAGTGTTTTGCCCACCCCTAGGCGAATGTAGAAAGTGAGTTGGCCTTACTTAAAACTAACGAGGACAAAAGATAGGCAACACCAAGTTGACTTGTGAATGAGAGAGGAGTTACAAATAAAAAGTTATGTTAAACAAAAATAAATAAAATTAATTAGTTGATCTTTGGGCCCACTTTAGCCCCGCCCTTACTCTTGACACCTCTTTTAAGGTTATAAGTGATTTTATTTTATTTTTTTATTTTTATCAATGACTACGATTTTTTTATGCGAGTTCATTTAATTTACATTATTTAAAAAGGTAGGGGAGGCTTTTAATAAGTTTTAAATCAAAATTTTATATAATTAAAATATAATTATAGTTGGTAATTAATTGATTAACTTGTAAAATATTTTTTAGAGTCATAATGAAGTGAAAAAATTTTGATTTATTTTCTTTTAATATTTAAAAGTTGTTGAATATATAACCTGAATCATTATTAAAGTTCAGTGAGCTGTGAGCTCAAATTAACGACGACATAAGAGTTTTAAGCCTAGCCTAATTCTAAAAGCACTTACTAGAGAATAACAAGGACTCCAGTTGAAGTGAAGACCGAGACCTTTAGAGTCAAATAAAAAGTCTCAAAATTGGTTATTACTTGAGGTTAAAAAAAATGTCTCGAGTAAAATTATTAATTCTAAGACTTCATTTATAAAGGTCTCAAACACAACTGATAAAATCTTAAATACATATGAAAATCGAGTCCATCTCAAGCTAGTAGAAAATCTTAAGTTAAGACTTTTAATACCTTTTCTTTTAGTTACATATTAAGGGAAAGACTATTCTTTTCCAGATGTTTTCGAATTTTTCTATAATAAAGATTCCTAACTTAATAAAGGTATTTTATAATAAAAATCATATGCCTAATAGATATATTATATAAGAAGGGTTTAAAATTTTATAAAATTCGTAAAATTGATATTTATTAAATGCAATTTTAACGATTCTTACACAAAATTCTTATTTCTAGATTTTATAGAATTCTATTAAACTTAACATATATGAACATTTATAAAAGAAGTTCATAAATAACCAAATTCGCATCATAAAACTATTGTTTTAAAGAACTTGTACACTCCTTCTACTTTCTCTCAACACACTAAGAAAAATTTCAATTTAAGTATTAGATGATTTTTACCAGAATACCGACTTTCACCTCAAGAATTTTTGCTGCATCAATAAAAGTAATAAAAAAAATAAAATTACGATAAACATTGAATATTATTTTTATTTACTTTTTAACAAATATTAATTTATTAATAAACTTACCAAATTAAAGATAAACGTTCAATCTTAAGGATTGGTTGGAATCATTAACAAGTGATACTAACCATTATTATTGTATATAATTATTTATATTAATAAAATATTTGATGATTAATACTTAAAATTAAGGTACTATGAGATGTGATATAATTTTCAATTAATATCTTTAATAAATTTAATTACATAAATATTTAAATAAAAGACATTGCTCACTTTATTTGGAAAATTTCTCAAATTATTGAAGGGAAATTAATTAATTAAAATATAAGGGAAATTATTTAATTAAATTGAAAACGGTAATACAAATAAAACCATTAATAATACTATCATTAACTGTAATATAAGTATCAGTTACTTTGCCCGCTAAATTATTGACGGAGTTTAGATAAACGTCACATTTGACCAAAAAAGAAGACAAGATTTAGAGGCCCAAAACAAGAGTCGGTAACAGTGACAGAGAGAAGGGTGATTGATTGTGATATACTAAGTGAAGTGGAGAGATAGGCAAAATGGATGGACCTCCAGACAGCGATTTCTGTTCAGTTTGCCATGGAAACTTCAACGTTCCTTGTCAAGCAAATTGCTCTCACTGGTTTTGCGGTACCTTTTTTTTTTTTTTTTACTCTCTTTGTTTTCTTCCATTTACACCAGAGAAACTTAGTTTGAGGGTTTTTTTCTAGGTAACTGTATTATGATGGTTTGGCAACATGGATCAATATTTCAACCATGTAAATGCCCTTTGTGTCGTCGTCCGATTACTTTGTTGATTCCTACTGATGATTCAGTAAGAGAACGCCATAACTCTGCTGTTGGTAACATTCTTCAAAGCGTTGAAACCTACAATCGTCGTTTTGGTGGACCTTCTAATAGTCTCTTCCAGGTTTTTTTTTTTTTTTTTTTTTTTCTATCATATTTACTAAGTTGATTGAGAGAATTGTAGTTGGAACTTTTATTATGCTCATGATATTGTTATCTCAACTCTTTTTATGCTGATTTCTTGAATTAAATGATGTTGGTGACATTGTCTGATATTTGGTGCAAGATGACACAATTAAGTTAAAACTTGTCTGGTTGGAACCTTGATTTTTAATTGATAAGAAAGGCAATGGCACATAGCACATTTGACTGTGCATTGCATGTTGATACTCAGGCTGTAAATTTATGAGGTTAAGTTTTGGGAATAAGGCATCATGACTACTGTTTCCATGTGGAAATCTTCCAACATAGACATGTATGCATACTCCCAATTCTTTTCCCTTGCCTATACAATGCCATCATGTTTGATCATTTTAATTGTTTTGTATGTATTTTCATGCTTAACAGACTAACTTTAAAATACTTTATTTTCCCAATTATCTGGATTTGCTCTACTGGTGTAATTTTTGTCACAGTTAGAGCCACACACATCTATTAATTCATCGGTTTGAAAGTTCCTTATCCGCCTTCTTATCTTACACCTTTGTACACGTCTCTCCCCTCTCACCCCTTTCCTGCAGCTCCCAACATGAATAGTTACTTTATTTATTCTGAAGTAGGAAAGTGTCTCACTAATGTATTGATTATTGTTGCCAGCATTATGCAATATCTTACTTTAAAGCAGCCATCTCAGTTGTAACCAAGATCTCTATAGTTTTGTAGGCTAGAATTCACTAGAATTGGGCTAAGTATAATGAAAGTAGCTGCAAAAAAATTCTGATTGCCAAAATCAAATGGTAAAGTAGGAAAGCACTAGAGTAGAAACTAAGTCGAGAATGGAAGAACCTAAGCTCTTGAACATCAGATGCAAGAATGAATGCATCAAACATAACAGGAGGAATGGCATCACACCACAGAGACTGAAAAGGTCTTGGCATTCTTCGTGGCTTTGTATAGGCAAGTAA
Organism: Cedrela odorata; assembly: GCA_035584115.1. Taxonomy (NCBI): domain Eukaryota; kingdom Viridiplantae; phylum Streptophyta; class Magnoliopsida; order Sapindales; family Meliaceae; genus Cedrela; species Cedrela odorata. The sequence goes on along the minus strand of JAXCLQ010000002.1, from coordinate 8,052,659 downwards.
AGTTCAGTCCAAGGAGGCTCATATGCAAAAAGTAGGACAACTAATCTTGCGGTTAGGTCCGTACAACAAATCAAAGTCAACTGCCTAACAGTTACTGTCACTACAGACCATCCTAAATTAGCTATTCCATCTTAATTAGCAAAATCTACTCAAGTCTTGTCAAATGATTATGCTAGATTTTGAATCAGTTTTTCCCCTTTTATATGACATTTTGCTGCCTTTCATTTGTTTGTATCACTGTTATCTTTTGGTTCTATGATTCCTGATCCTTTCCATTTGCTCATAAAGTAGCGGGACATATATGATTTTCAGCAAGAGACAAAAAGAATTTCGACTGATGAAGGAGCTTCTACTGCAATTATATATTCCAAACCTCAATCTGAACTGTTATCTAAGTGACTAGATGGTTCTGAAGGTGACTAATTATGGGTTTTACTAAAACTTAGGTCACGTACCATTTGTTAGTCTATTGATCTGTGATACTATTGTAGTGGCCTATAAAAATTTGAGGTGTCAACATTTAGCTTTTCAAGAGTATGGCAACCTCTAAAGTGATTTATCTGTTATTTTGATTTTTATTGCTGCCACTCTGTTCTCTGTATGAATCCCCTGCTCTTGCTTCCATAATCGTTCTCCGTTGTTTGTGCAAGTAATTGGATTATTGCTGTGCTTAAGTACTGATTTTGTTCAATTCATTGTTCATCTCTATAAATTCTTCTTCAATGTTGCCAGATTGCTTATTTCTTAAGTTTAGGAGAGCTAACTAAGATGGCAGGTTGTTATTAGTATACCATAATGCGTGCAACTCTCTTTTCACATTCAAGTAATGCTATTGCCACCCCTTTAATATTCTCTTAAAACCCCTGCTATAAATATACCCCACTAAATGATTAAAGAAATATATATTATTTTTTTAACAGCTGTTTTAATTTCTTTAATATTCTTTTCCCAAATCAATCCCATCCCCGCATTTCTCGTCTTTGTTAACTGCAGTCAAAGTATGATTTTTTTTTTCTTAATTGCTCTGCCAGTACATGTTTTTATGAAATAATCTTATTCATGTCTTCTCATATTGATATCTTGTTCTTTCTTTCTTGAACAATTCGCATTTTATTGAATTGTTTTCTTAGGTTCAAGGAAAAGACCATTGGATGACAATAATCAAATTGCAGAGAGAATAAGAGAGACTAAAAGAACTATCAGAACTAGAGAGTAGTTTTTATTTTTCCATTTGGAGTGGATATTTAATACATAAAATAAAATCATAAACTAAACTAACTTGATAAAATAATTCTCAACTTGCTTCTTTTTAATGAGATGAGCAAATGAGATGGTCACCAACAAAGATTCATCTGTTAGAGAAACCCATATCTTGAGGCTCTTGAGCTTCTTGATCAACCATCTTCTTTGATTCACTTTCATTATAATGTCTAGGAAAATTACTGAAATTTATTGGAACAATATCACAAATATTACAACCTTTTCTTTATTGTACTTCGAAAGAGATATGTATTTGAAAGTGGTTTGTTTAGGGAAGAATTATTTACATATTAAGGTAGATGATTATTTTTGAAATTATTTAATGTGGTGCATTTAAAAAAGGGATTTCAAAAGAATGTCTGGGGGGTGGCAGTAGCACTACTCTTCTAATTCAATTATGATAAATTTTATGTTAAGGCAGCCTGTTTTTAACTGGTAAGAGTTATAATTTTGATAGATGCTTCTGTTCACAGAGAATGCAAGACCTTCCCTTTCTACTACGGAGATTGTTAAGGGAACTGGTGGATCCTCGGAGATCGCTTCCTCTTGTCATCAGGACCCGTGTTTACATTGCAGTTAAGTCATTGTGAAAACATGATTGTGATAATATTTTGCATTGTAGTTATTACTTCACCCCCATGCATGCTTCTGTATGTTTTTCTTGCAAGCAATACTCATGATTTTTTTTCTTTTTGCTTAATATGTTTTTATGTTTTTTCTTTTTTTTTTTCCCCTCCTATCTGCAAATCATTTGGCATGCTTGGAAGGGGTGGGCAGAATTCTCCGTAAGCCGAAAAAATCGATCTGGTCTGAATCAGATGGGCCGGTTCAGTTTTCTTCATTCCTCTAATAGTACTGCTCAGTTTTTCTTTTTAAAAATCAAGGATTTTAGTCTGTTGCTGGTGTCTGTGGTTATGTAATTATATCCACACGAGTACCAAACCTGTTGCAGGTTTGTTTGTCGTAATACTAAACCCATCCCAAACTTGCTAAGAATTTTTCAAACCCATTTTAGTAGGATTGGGTATCCACGGGTCAAATTGCAATCTGCAGGGAAATGAAGTTTGAGCTTCTGTTTTCATTCATCTTGGTAGGCAAACTGAGGTGTTGGCAGTACGCAAATCTTATTCAAATTTGGGTAGATTAGTTTTACCAATATGTTCTTTAGTTTTATTATTATCTCTTAACTGTGAGATTGTGGGACTTATATTGCCATTGTGCTATTTCCACTTTTCTCACATTGTTTTGATTATCATTTTCTAAACAAGTAATTAGGCCCTATGATTTGATAGAGAAGAGAAACTCTGTCCACAATTCAATTTATAGGCATATGGATTGATAAACATGTTATGTGCACAAGATTGGTTTGGTGTATGTGATCAAGTATATGCTCATGTGGTTTTCCATATTTGGCACCTAGTGCATTATAAGATTTATAGAAAGAGATCCATTTTCATATCAATTTATGTAGAGATCCTTATTGTTTTTCTTACCTGCAGATGATACTCAGTGCTGTCTACATACTCAGCCCCATAGACATTATTCCAGAAGGTATCTTTGTTGCTGTACATTTTATTAAAATGTATTATCTTCATTACACCAGCATGACATATCAATTATTGGTTTTAATCCACAGCTATTCTGGGGATAGTTGGCTTGTTGGATGATCTCCTTATAGTACTCATCTGCTTTCTCCATGTTGCTGCCGTCTATCGATCAGTGCTGTATTATCGTCACGGAGGTTCATGAACCGTCCTGAAAGCATGAGATGAAGTTCATTTTCTTGATGGCAACTAGTTTTTATTATATGGGCCGAAGTACATACTCAGATTTGTTTCTGTATTCCTCTTTACTGTAGAATTTCAATGGTGAGATAGTTGTAACTTACATTGCACTAGACTGGTGGATTTTATATTGATAATTGAATAAGAAATTGATTTTACACGACACCAAACTGTCTTGCTTTAATTCATTGAAGTTACTGCAAGGGTGTGCAAATTTTGGTTCAGTTTGGTTCTCTTAATGCGTTTAAAAAAGGCTTTTATTTGATGTTCTTACAAGTTCCAGACACAAATCAGTAATTAAGAATTTACGGTAAGCAATTCTCAAAATATGGATATACAGGTTGCACGTTCGGATAAAATAGTCCATAAATTCCAGCAAGGCTTCAGGTTCTCATTTAGTATCTCAAACAAGAACACAGTTGAACAACTGGTCCGGCTTCTTTGGTGTTCCATTCCTTCTCACATGAACAAAATGATTCTGGTTATATCATTCTGCATAATCATTGCTTGTGTAAGATCATTCCCAGCGCTAGGCCAACCAGTTTCTGATACTGCAAGTGGAATTGCCGGCATTGATCTTCTCCATTGGTGCACAAAATGCATTGACCATTGCTTTGAACATATTGTAATAGCGCCAGTTTCCATTGCTACAGGATCTTTGGCATTGAATTGCACAACATTTTGCATTGGTGACCATGTCATCATCATTGAAAGCTCGGGCAGAGTGAAGGTAAGAAACTGCTAAAGCATTTAGGTAAATTAACAGTTGTGACTTTAATCCTAACTAAACCGATGGAAGAAACAGCCTTTCTAAAATATTGGTCATGGCTTGACCAATGTAACTGGCATAAGGTCCCGGAATTGCTTCATTGCCTACTGTGATCCATCCAAATTTCACATCATTTGCATAAGGCTGAACGTGAGTATTAACCAATGAATTGGCTGCATCTTGGCTTGATGCAAGGTTTTGTATATCTTCATTTCTGGTGCCAAGGCTGAGAATAATCTCTGAACCTTGCAGTGCTTGGAGTACATCATGGTTTGGCTCGAAGATTCTCATGTATGGAATTCCAAATTTCTTATAGAGGGCTACTACATCTCTTGGAGATGAAGATTGTCTCCATTAAATCCATAATTAACACCAGTGGTATAAACTTAGCCTATATGAACACAATGTTTATTATCATGTCAAAGACGTTTCAAACTTATTGTCCTGAGTTTGCCGCATAATTTGAGAATGACTAGTTCAGTTTTTAACAAAATGCATCAGTTCACATTCGAGAATATTCAGATAGTTTAACCATGACAGTGATGCTCCATTTTGATTCCGGAAGCAAAAATCATGACAGAATAATGAAACTAAGACATATAATATCAATTTAGAAGAGAACCTCACCAGTGCAGAGCAGCAGTTGAGTTGTTACTAATAAAAATGTTGTCACTAACATTAACTTGTTCGGCAGAAACTCCATCATCACTATGAAATTACTGTAATAAGAAACTAAAGCCAAGCTGAAAGTTAGGTTCTGTTTTTGAGCTGTAGCTGGATATAGTCAAGGCCTTGTTCCATTAATGTTTACATTTCCAAATATTAACTGCAGTTAAAAACAGAATGAGTTTGAGAACAAATGAGGATGTATTATCCTTTACATATCTGGAGCTGGATATATTCCATGCATACATTCAAAAAGATGAAATCTTATGAGTCTAAGCTAAGGATATTGTATCACTAATTGGGGATTTGGAATAATTAATGGCTTCTCATAGTTTTCGGTCAGCCAACATATGGGCAAACATTGACTGAATTTGCGTAGTTCAATGGAATCTAACTTCTTGAGAACTTATGAACTCATTCCAAAGTCTCAGACTTCAATGGCTCTGGCCAAAATAAACAAATAAATGAAAAAACTGAAAAAAAAAAAAAAAAAAACTTCGTCCTGTGCTTTTTTTTTTTGCCATGCTGAAAACAAATGGTTCCTTGTTTCTAGCAAGTTATGCAGCATTTTGGCTCAGACAGCCATTTGGCATCTGAATTTATAGCTTTACGATCATTAGCTACATTTCAAAAAATAAATTTCCATTGTAATGCTCAAAATCAGTTCAAAAATGAAAACAATAAAAAGTCCTTGATATTATTAACAAATTTGAATCACAAATTTTGATTTGTGTATGAATTAATACAAATGAGAGGGTCAATTGTTCTATGTACATTAGGTCTTGTGTTCAGCTTCTGATTTTCTTTTTCCTCTTTTTTTTTTTTTTTTTTTTGTTAAATTTTGATTGTACGATCTTTCTATGAAATGGGAATTGCCTAATTTATAATATAATTAATTAACAACAGAGGTATGAGCTATATCTATTATCTCATCTAGTCTCCAAGCTAGATTTCATTGCTTATGATATTTTGAAAGGGAAATTAAAATCTATTTACCAAGAAGACAGTCAAACCTTGTATACTAGTTCTTTGACAGGTTGTTCGAAATTAAGGTGGTGTGATAATTAAATAGAAATGGCAAACATACTCTAGTTATGTATAACTTTCATCAAAATGGCATTATTATTTCAATGTCTTATAATTTCCAAGTCAAATAAGCAAAATCTGTTGAACTTCATGTTAAACAATTCTCGAAATATGGATATACAGGTTGCATATTTGGATAAAAGAGTCCAAAGTTCTGCTCATCTCCAGCTTGCTTCTGGTCCTCACAGAACATTTCAAAAAAAAAAAACACAGTTAACAACTGGTCTTTGGTGTCCCATTACTTCTCACATGAACAAAAAGATTCTGGTTATAGCAATCTGCATAATCCTTGCTTGTGTAAGGATCATTCCCAGCACTAGGCCAACCAGTTTCTGCTACAGCAAGTGGAACATTGCCTGCATTGATCTTCTCCATTGCTGCATATAATTCATCAATCATTGCATCAAACACTTTAAAATAATTCAAGTTTCCATCGACTACTGGATCTTTGGCATTGAGTGGGCATAGTCGAAGGAAACATACTCTGGGGCTGCAATATGAGCGAAGTAAGGGTAAACATTCACCATCAAGGTTGCAGAAGAACCAGAGCTAGCAAAATATTGTGCAATACTTTGCATGGTGCCCGTGTCTTCATTGCTGAAAGTTCCAGCTGAAAGAGGATAAGAGACTGATAGTGCATTTAGGTGGATAACTATTGTGATGTTAATGCAGCCGATGGAAGAAACAACTTCGTAGATGTAAGTCATGGCTTGACCAATATAACTAGCATCAGGTCCTGGAACTGCTTCATTTCCTACCGTGATCCATCTGAATTTCACATCATTTGCATAAGGTGAGTGCTAACCCATAAATTTTCTGCATCTTCACTTGATGCAAGGTTTTGTGTATCGCTCCATGGAGACAATCAGGGTTAATTATGGAATTTCACATAGAGGGCTACTACATCTCTTGGAGCAGGACAATTGACTCCATTGAATCCATAACTAACCATGATTGTATAAACCGCGCCTGCAACATATAGAAAATGTTTGTCATGTCGAAGTTTCAAGAATCAAGCTTGTGTTTGTGTTTGATACACAGTTTGAATTGGCTTAAATGTATGATGTATAAATGCATAGCTTGTTTAGATATCAACAGAGGAGAAACGTCGCCACTACAAAGCAGCAGTTGAATTGTTACTAGGGTTCACATTTTTCTCGAGATCCCATTTTTTCGCTCCTCTATTTGACTTTTAATCCCAAATTAAAATGAGGATGGGATGGGCGAGCTTCACCCTTTCTTCATTTCTCTTAAAAAATTTTCATTTACTCTAAAAAAAAATATATTTTTAATTTTTTTATTATTTAAAAATTTAAT
>JAXCLQ010000002.1:8035580-8045677 GCA_035584115.1 Cedrela odorata | reverse complement strand
TTCATTTCTCTTAAAAAATTTTCATTTACTCTAAAAAAAAATATATTTTTAATTTTTTTATTATTTAAAAATTTAATAAAATATTATATTTATTTAAAATTTTTAATAAAATATATAAATAAAAAAACAAAAAAAATGAAAAAATGAAAAAAAATTAAAAATTAAAATTAAAAAAATGAGAAAAATGAAAAATTGGAATTAGGGATAAGGATGATACCTTCCCAAAATTTCTCATCAACTTTTTTTCCAAATAGAGTTGAGAAAGGTTAGGAAAAGTGGGGAGGGGACGAGGACTACCTCTGCCCCCATTTCCCCAAATGTATAACCCTAATTGATACCAACAAAAATATTGTCACGAACGTTAACTTGTTTCCTCAACCCGTCAAATATCACTATGCTATTGCATTTAGGTTGTCTTTTGAGCCAGGAATGTTCATATTTATATTGCTTCTTGTGTTCCATTAATGTTTACCTTACCAAAAAGTGGTAAAAAGAATGAAATGCTGGAGAGAGCAAAATCAGAATATAATATCCTTTTTCTTCTGGAGCAACATAAGAGTTATCCATTCAATAAGATGAGATCTTATTAGTCTAAGCTTAATATTTTGTATCATTAGTTGAAGATTTGGAGTATTGAAGTATTGTGACTTTTAATCTACAAATGAAATTACTTACTGTTGAGTGTTAACCAAACACTTTATTTGTTATTTTCTTTTAAGAAAAAGGAATATAGCAGTTACAAAGATACTCTGGACAATCAATTGTTCTCTCAGAAATCAAGAGTTGCTTTCAGTCCCTAAAAAAAACTGAATTCGTTGATATTTTGGGTGGATGACAAATCGTCTAGATATCTAACTACTATTATGCACTTGTTTTAAAACGACAATTCTTTTTATCCGTCCGCAACAAAACTATTAGGAGAACTTGTAATTTTATCAATCCAAATTTATTATCTGATACAGAATTTAGACGAATTTATTAGCAGTTCTCAAAAATGCTATAAACTGGCAGCATATTTGGATAGAACAATCCAAAATTCTGCTCTACCCCGGGTTCCTTCTTATTCTCGTTGAACATCTCAAATATAAATGTATCAATAAGATTCCCTGGCCGTCTTGGAGTTCCTTCCTTTATCACATGAAAGTAAAGATTTGCATTGTACATTTGAGCATTTTCTTTGCTGCTATAAGGTTTTTTCCCCGCACTTGGCCAGCCAGTCTCCGAAACCGCAACAGAAACATTGCCTGCATTGATCTTCTCCAATGCTGCATAAATGGCATCAACCATTGCATCAAACAGACTGTAATACTTCAGGATTCCATCCACCACAGGCTGTTCGACATTGAATGTTGCAAACCCTAATGAAATGTGATCTGGGTCTGAAACATGAGCAAAGTAAGGGTACACATTGATCATAAGTGGAGCACCTGTGCGCGACAAAAATCCTGCAATATCAATCATAGCCGGAAATGTTTCCTGGGAGAACTCTCCAGTTGAAGGAGGGAAAGATTTTCCGAGTACTGCTGTTGAAACAACTGTTGTCACCCTGGTACTTACCAGGCCAACAGCATGAATTGCATTATACATGTTGTTGATGGCTCCATAAACATATTTGGAATCAGGCCCCGGGATTACCTCGTTACCTAAGGTGATCCAACCAAACGAAACATTGTTCATGTAAGGGACAATGTTAGTATTAACCCACTCAGTGGCTGCATACTGGCTGAGTCCCAAGTTTTTTAGGTCTTGATTTCTGACACCCAAAGAGACTAGAAGATTTGAACATCGTAATGCTTCAAGAACTTCACTGTTTGGTTCAAAGAGTCTGACGAATTCAATTCCACACTTCTGATAAAGTCTGATCACATCTTTTGGAGGTGGGAGATTATTTCCTTTCCTTCCATAATTGACACCAATGTGATAGGTGCCTACATTTAACATACCAGAACCATGGCATAAGGAATTTCAGTTAAATACATAATCCATGTCAAAATTATATTTTTACAAATTGAAATGTAGTTTTTTCATTCCTTTTCTCATCCTCCATTAATGGTGGACTAGAAACTTTTCAATCTCTGTTGTTTGTGGAGTAGAAGAGGAATATTACCAGCGGAAAGATGAGTAGTTATTAATAGGAAAATCATTGCCACAAATGTCATCCAGTTCCACACTAACCCTGTCATTTCTGCTATGAACTTTACCACCTCAATATTTGCCAATACAGAGAGAGAGCTACCAAGCTTATGCTAAAAGCATAAAGCAATTAACCCTTGATTGATTATATAAAGTAACAGTGTTGTCTACCAACTAATTTTAATTCCAGAACAAGCTAATTCAATTCACATTGCCATATATTCAGTCACACAGCACACTCCGGGACAAACTAAAATGTAAGGAGCATTAATATCCTTCTAATAAAGTGTATCTAAATTAAGTTTAAACTAAATGCTGTGTAGAAGCCAAATATTTAATTTCCTTATAATAATAATAAAGTGTAGAGCATTATTATCCTTCCAATAAAGTGTATCTAAATTAAGTTTAAACTTAAATGCAGCATAGAAGCCAAATATTTAAGTTCATGGCCAAAATGGAAAAGAAATGAAGTGAATTATCATATCTCATTAATTCACAAGGCATTATATGGTAAGCACCTAACCACAGAATTATTGTGATTAACAATGCACTAACTGGAATAGATAGCTTTATTATTAACATTCCAAAATTTTCCGTGAATTTATAGCAAGGGTAGTAAATTCCATGCTGTATTCAATTGTCGTCTTGTCTAGTTCGTTCAGGCTAGACTAAGGTTTTACCTTAATTCATCATTCATGCAGCAAGTGAAACTGGGAAAGTTATTTCTGAATATATTAGCATGTTTTGCAGTTGTAAAAGAAAGGATGTTACAGTTTAAGATAAAGGAAAAGACCATAAAGAAATCACATATTTATATTGCATCATATCCGTTATTTCTTAGCAAAAGAGAAGATGTAACCTGATTAAAATCGGATTGCTTATAGTTATTTTTTCCAGTAACACAGATACCGACTTTCATTACATCACAAAAATCAAAGCAAAATACTTTTAGCATGGCCAAAATGGATAAACTGGCTGCATATTTGGATAGAAGAATCCAAAGTTCTGCTCAACCCCAGCAGACTTCTGATTCTCATTGAACATTTCAAAGAAAAAAGCATCGAAAGTATGATCTGGCCTTCTTGGAGTCCCTTTTCCTCCCAATACATGATCCATCAAATTCTTGTTATATTTTTGTGCATTTTCTGTGCTAGTATAAGGATCATTGCCAGCACTAGGCCATCCCGTCTCTGATATGGCTAAACTCACATTTGGTGCATCAATCTTCTCCAAAGCTGAATAAAATGCATCAACCATAGCATCAAACAGATTATAATATGAATATGGCCCATCAGTAACTACAGGATCTTTCGACTGAAATAAGGCATAGTCTAAGGAAATGTGAGCTGGGTCAGAGGCATAGGCAAAATACGGATACACATTGATCATAAGTGGAAAACCTCGGTGCCATAAGTTTTGTGCTATGTCTTTGAGAACCCCAGCTGCTTCACTTGTGAAAGCTCCAGCTGAAGGAGGGTAAGAAGAAGCAAGTGCAGTTGTTGCAAGAACAGTCGTCACTTTAACATTTTTGGTTATGCCAAAATTGTTAAGTGATAGCAATATGTTAGTAATTGCTTGGCCAACATATGGTGCTTCTGCCCCTGGAATTATCTCATTCCCAACTGTAATATAACCAATGTTAACATCATTAATGAATGGAACAACATTGGTGTTAACCCATTCATTAGCTGCTTGTTGATTTGAAGCAATGTTTTGTATATCTTCATTTCTTGTACCAAGAGATACAAGAAATGGCTTGCCTCGCAACGCCTCTAAAACTTCATGCCTTGGCTCGAAAAGTCTGATGAAATTGATTTGACATCTTCTATATAGGTCTATAACTTGTTGTGGAGGAGGCAGATTGTCTCCATTCAATCCATAATTAACACCAATAGTAGTAGCACCTGCATTTATATCATAACTTCTGTTAATAACCTTCATATTATGAGTCTTCATGCATGTTACGATCTTAAAAAACTAAAGCTAATGTTCAAAATATGGTAGAGCTTACCTGAAAAAGAAAGCTGTTGAGGAGTTGTTAATAGCAAAATGATTGCCACAAATGTCTTCTTGTTCCACACTAACCCTGTCATTTCTTCTATGAACTATAGCACCTCAATATTTTTCAATACAGAGACAGAGCTTCCAAGCTTGTGCTCAAAGTGTAAGGCAAATAACCCTCGATTGATTATATAAACCAACTGTGTTGTCTGCCAACTAATTTTAATTCCAGAACAAGCTAATCCAACTCACATTGCCTTGCATTCTGTCAGGCAGACTTAAATGCATGTCGCATTAATATCCTTCTAATAAAGTGTATTTTAATTAAGTTTAAAATTAAATGCAGTGTAGAAGCCAAATATTTAAGTTCATGGACAAAAAGGAAAAAGAAATGAAGTGAACTACCATCATCTCTTTAATTCCTGAAGCATTATATTGTATACACAGAACCATAGAATTATTGTGATTAACAATGCACTAACAGGAACAGAGTATCTTTTCAACCGAGATTATAAAATTTTCCCTGAATTTATCCTAAGGGTAGTAAATTTGATCCTGCATTCAATCCTCGTCTTCTTGTCTGGTTAATTCAGGGTTTTAGAAGATTCTTTGATAAATCTTCATGTAATAGCTAGACTTCGGTTTTACCTTAATCCATCATTCTTGCAGCAAGTGAAAATGGGAAAGATGTATATGAATATATGTTTTGCAGTTGTAAAAGACAGGACTGTTACAGATTAAGATCAAGAAAAAACCCATAAACAAACCACATATTTATATTGCATCATATCAGTTATTTCTTAGCAAATGAGAAGATGTAACTTGATTGAAACTGGATTGCTTACAGTTATTTTTTTCCTATAACACAGATGCCCCACTTACATGACATCACAATAATCAAAGCAAAATGCTTTTAGCACGGCCAAAATTGATAAACTGGCTGCATATTTGGATAGAAGAATCCAAAGTTCTGCTCAACCCCAGCTGACTTTTGATCCTCATTGAACATTTCAAAGAAAAACGCATCAAAAATTTGGCCTGGCCTTCTTGGAGTCCCTTTTCCTCCCAAGACATGATCCATCAAATTCTTGTTATATTTTTGTGCGTTTTCTGTGCTAGTATAAGGATCATTGCCAGCACTAGGCCATCCCGTCTCTGATATTGCTAAACTCACATTTGGCGCATCAATCTTCTCCAAAGCTGAATAAAATGCATCAACCATAGCATCAAACAGATTATAATATGAATATGGCCCATCAGTAACTACAGGATCTTTCGACTGAAATAAGGCATAGTCTAAGGAAATGTGAGCTGGGTCAGAGGCATAGGCAAAATACGGATACACATTGATCATAAGTGGAAAACCTCGGTGCCATAAGTTTTGTGCTATGTCTTTGAGAACCCCAGCTGCTTCACTTGTGAAAGCTCCAGCTGAAGGAGGGTAAGAAGAAGCAAGTGCAGTTGTTGCAAGAACAGTCGTCACTTTAACATTTTTGGTTATGCCAAAATTGTTAAGTGATAGCAATATGTTAGTAATTGCTTGGCCAACATATGGTGCTTCTGCCCCTGGAATTATCTCATTCCCAACTGTAATATAACCAATGTTAACATCATTAATGAATGGAACAACATTGGTGTTAACCCATTCATTAGCTGCTTGTTGATTTGAAGCAATGTTTTGTATATCTTCATTTCTTGTACCAAGAGATACAAGAAATGGCTTGCCTCGCAACGCCTCTAAAACTTCATGCCTTGGCTCGAAAAGTCTGATGAAATTGATTTGACATCTTCCATAGAGGTCTATAACTTGTTGTGGAGAAGGAAGATTGTCTCCATTCATTCCATAATTAACACCAATAGTAGTAGCACCTGCATTTATATCAGAACTTCTGTTAAATAACCTTCATAATATGAATCTGCATGCACGCGATGTTCTTCTAAAATGGAAGCTAATGTGAAGATGGTGGAGCTTACCTGTAAAAGAAAGCTTTTGAATTATTACTAGTACTGTTGCTGCTGCCACAAATATTCCTCTAGACTCCATAACACCCTAGCTGAGCTTCAAAACTGAATATGCAGAGTAAACTGAGAGAAAGAAGAAGAGGGATGAGCATGTTCATGCCTTCAAGTGAGGCAATATATAGGCGGAGCAGTTTATATTTTCGCTAAAGTTTTATTTTAGACTAAGTGGAATTTTAGTGTATGTACAATTTAGCAGAAAATGTAACAAAACGCATCTGCTGCTGAGATATTGTAGTAAATGTAGAGCAATTATACTTTTTATTTCAATCTTAGAATTACATGCAAATGGTGTAATCTAAAAAGATGACCGATCATTTATAATTTGTCAAAAAAAGGCTAGCATTCAATATTGAATCTATTAAAAGATAAACTTGTATGAGATATGTTATTAATGAAGAGTAATATTTCATAATTCAGAATCCAGAAACAAGATTTCACATATAATCTCTCCAGATATCATATACAAAAAGTGAATTCACTTTCAGCTCACTACTGCTCTGCTCTGCTCTGCTCACCAGTGGTAAATAAAATTGAGGCCATTTTATACAAGACATGAGAGGATTTGAATGGATTTAAATCCTCTCTTAATTTTATTTTTTTTTTAATTTATTTAAAGATTTAATAACACGTGATAATTATATTATTGTATAATTGAATTATATATATATATATATATATAAACCCTTATTTTTTTTTTTCTACTTATTCTCTCCAAAGTGTCATCATTTGTTTGTCAAAATTGTATCTAGAACACTTGAATTATCCACTATTTGTTTCATTAGTACACTAGTAATTCCTTTCATGTTCATCAAAAGTATTCTACAATCTTTCATTTGTATTATAATTGTTGATAGGAAAAAGAACAATTGGATATAGACCTTATCAATTTACCTCTATTCAGTTTGGCTTTATTCAAATCTAAAATCACTTGGTGGAGCATCAAGAGAGAGATATATAAACCTATTGGTTTCGAAATAATAGTCACACAAACTCTTATTCATTAAGAAATTTTACTAGTTTGGATTATTTATTCATTTTTTTTTTTGTTATAATTATTATAATATTCTCTGAATTATAATTATTTTTATAAAAAAAATGAATTAAATTACTTTTATTTTCATTCAAATTCACAAATTAAACTAATAGATGAGGTTTTACATGGATATTTTTTTAATAAGTGATAACAAAGTGTAATAAAATATAAAGAATATATAAGTTCTTTCTAAATCAAATCGATTTAGTTAAGTTACATTTCAATGGTAATTAGGAGGATATGTTATATATTTTTTTATTTATACTCTAAATTCATGTGTAATAATGATTTTCTTTTTGTAAGGATTTCACACAACCGAGTCTAACTCATCCCATGCACAAACAAAAGTTAAAAAAGTTGATTGCTGTCGGCTGTTGTGCTGCTAGTCAGCTTACCTGTTGAGCTGCTGCAGGGTAATAATTTTTAATTAATCTACTGTGTATATTAGTAACCAAACCCCCCATTTGTATTTTTACCAAAACGGATACACAGGCTGCGTGTTTGGATTAAAGAATCCAAAATTCTGATCTATCGCTTGTGGTTTCAGATTTTCGTTAAACGTTTCAAAGAAAAATGTATCCATCGAATATCCGGGCCTCCTCGGCGTCCCATTTTTCATCATATGATTTAACAGATTCTCATTGTACATTTTTGCAATTTCTACAGTATATGGACTGTTTCCGGCCGACGGCCACCCCGTCTCCGCCACCGCGACCGTCACGTTCCCGTACCCGATCTTCTCCAACGCTGCATTGAATGCATCAACCATGGCGTCGAATAGATTGTAATATTACAAGTTTCCATCGGTCACCACAGGTTCTCTTGCGGTGAACAATGCGTATTCTGAAGAAATATGAGCAGGGTCTCACGCATAAGCGAAGTAAGGATACACATTTACCATAAGTGGTGCAGCATTATGAACCACCATGTATGCAACATCTTGCATAACCTGAGTAACATCAATGACAAAAGCTCAGGCAGACGGCGGGTAGGAGGCCCCCATGGCGCCGCCGTGGACGACGGTTGTTACACTAACTCCGATTGGTAGCCCGACGGATACGAGTGCATTGCGAGTGTTGTTCATGGTTCGAGCAACGTATGCTGCATATGGCCCCTGAATCACTTCGTTTCGTAGAGTGATCTATTTAAATTGGACGTCGTTTTTGTATGGAGCAATGTGTGTGTTAACCCAGGCATTTGCTGCTTCTTGGCTTGTTGCCTTGTTTCGTAAGTCTTCGTTTCCAGGATCAATTGCGACGGTGAGTTGTGATCCTCGCAATGCTTCGAGGACTTCGCGATTTGGCTCGTAAATTCTCACTAGTTCTATCCCACATCTTTTGTAAAGGTTTATTACATCTCTTGGAGCTGGAAGATAATCTCCATTCAAACCATAAGGCACGCCAATGTGCCGGGCACCTACAATAATGTTATCATATATTTTTTAGTTATGTAAGAATCATGTCAAAATTAAATACCCCATTGTAATGAATTCTTGTTATATCTATGAATTAGAAAGTTGTTAGGGTTGCGGGGCACCTACTCCCACAACATGTATTTTCGGAGCAATCTCCTCCAAAACTAGAGGATGCAAGCATTGTTCGAATCCTAGTGGAAGCGATGATTTACTCTCACATAATTATGGCAATAATAAAAGAATTCCTATTCTTGAGACACATGCCTAATTTAATTAATGATATGATGGCTTGGTTTCAAACCAAGGAAAGGTAATTATAATAAACAATAACGTAGTAGTCAATTATAGCTGTAAAGAAAAAAAATTGTTTGTCACTATGATCTTCTCTGTCGGCCTCTGGCTTTAAATTACATTCAACTTAAAACTAAATGTCCTCGTTGGATAATAAATTTTGTGACTTGTCAAACCACGGCAGCTTCAATTCCTTCGTTTTTGTTGCCGGCTCCCGGTTGTCATTTTTATGGAATTAATTAATATGAATAATACTTTCACATTTCCACTCAAATTTTATCTCAAATAGTCATTTGAATTAGATGATTAATTTTTATAGTGTTTATAATTTTGTTTAGTATTTAAGTATTGTGACCTTAAAGTTATAATTATTGTGTTTGTAAAATTTCTTTATGTCAAATAATAATATATATATATATATATAAATATATATAATCTCTATCAAAATATAATATTTACCAAATAATTTATCTATTTTGCTTTTAATTATACAATATAAACACCGCAATCTCAAATGGAGTTTTAATTCAAACCCAACCTTACTATCCTATCTCTGTATCCAATTGATGAGAACATCACTTAGAATATAAAATTTTAAAAAAATATATATTTATATATAATATTACTTTATTAATACAAATTACCAACATCAACATCAAAAGTCCAATACTAAAATTAAAAGAGTAGTATTGTAATTTTCAAATATTATCCAAATTTTTACCATTTCAAGCATCATTTGAATGGTAAATATTTATAATTTTCAAAACAACTTATTATACTATCTTACAAACTATGTTAATTAATACAAATGATATTCAATTGCGACTGAAATCCTAATTTAAAATTTAAACACAAAATTTTATTCATCCAATGCAAAATTTTAAAGGGAAAATTCCGAAAATAAACTGTTTTGAACCCCTGTTTACTGATATGACCAACCCTAATTTAGTTTTACCAATCGGTCCAATTTCAAGCTATTTGGACGATTTTATCCTTATTACCATAAACATACTACAGTTACTCGCTACAGTATATATGCTACAGTAACAACTTTAAACTCTCAATTTTAAAATTCTAAACCCTGAAACTACAGTGTGGGTTTTAAATTTTAAATTTTAAAATTTTATATTTTTTAAATTTATAGAATAAATAATAATTTGTAAAATTAAATTTCTTTACAATAAATTTTACTATAATTATATT
>JAXCLQ010000002.1:7971334-8019683 GCA_035584115.1 Cedrela odorata | reverse complement strand
TTTTATATTTTAAAACATGTTTAGTTATTTTTATCACATTTGACATTTAATTGACACTACAAGAATATGGAACAAGAATACAAATGTTATTCCTGAATAAAATCTATACCCGTTAAATATAATTAAAAAAAAATTATACCCACAAAAAATTAGATATTATCTTACATGTCGTGCTTTTAAAATGCAACATAAACATCAAAATCTCAAATGAATACTTATCTCATTTCAAATGAAACCTTATTGGGATATCTCTATAACCAATTGATTAAAACATGAATATAAAATTTTTGAGAAGTATAATATTACTCTATTAATACAAGTTACCAACATCAAGAAAAAATCTGAAAACTCTGATGCCAAAATTAAAAGAGTAAATGTTATCCAAACTTTTACCATTTCTACCATTTCAAGCATCAATTGAATGATAAATATTAATAATTTTTAAAATAACTCATTATACTATTGTACCATCAAATTGACAAATGACATTCAATTGATAAATAATAAAATTTAAAATATCACTAAAAAATTATAGTATAATTAATATTTAAATCCTAACTTATTTTAAACACGAAATCCCTATTTTCACATAGAGCCAAAGCTTTAACACAAAAAAAAAAAAACTTATTTGAATAGTTGTTAATCCCAATTTTAATGAAATTGGAATGGGCATGCCAATTATATACAATAATACTATAAATATAAATTCCTAAATAAAATAATGCGTGTCACATGTTTATAACTTTTTTTTTCCTATAAAATATATACTATATAATAATGATCTAACATCAACTCGTTAATTAAATGAATAAATTTGCATAGGAATTTGTTACAAAAGTGTTCTTACAAATATTCATACCAAATATCAACAATTCAATTTTTTAAGCATGAAGAACAACAGTACATTTACAAATTACCATTTTTTAATCCTAAGTATGCAGAAATCACTAACAGAGTAGAGATTATAACAAAGAGTAATAACTTGTGATTCAAAAATGGACCGACCAGGTTTGACAACAATTTAAAAAAAAAAAAAAAAATAGGAAGATGTGCGTAATCAACTTGAAAGTAAATTTTGGTAGCGTGGTAGGGCAATAAGATATGGCCCTATATAAAGTTTGAATGATATAAAACACATGTACAAGCCGAAATCACTGTTCACTGTAATAATCATCACATTAATTCCAGATCAACTGCTTGAGGTTTACTTGGATGCTCAAAGATTGTTAGTACAAGACATACATTTACAAAGGTGAATCGTTCCATCAATCAATCAACAAGGAAATGATTCTTACACAGAGTTCCGGTGTATTGACTTATCCCTTTTTATTCCAAGTGACAAGTCCAATAAATCAACCCGCTGCAGGGGAAGAAATGCGTTAATTGTAATAATTGGCAGATAATATTAACATTAAAGACAATACACAGAGGATATAACAGAAATATTAAGAACGGGAAAGGCTCAGCATGTATATCTATTTTGTGCACGTGGTTGTGTATGTGTGCAAGTGCATGTTCGTGCATGTTCGTGTGTGAGAGAGACTAAAAGAAGAGTACAGGCAATTTCTGTCAAATCCACACAGGTATCGAAAAAGGTCCTTTCTGCGAGAAATCAAAAAACTATACAAAAGCACTTATTTTGCATGATCAGATGTTTAACACTGAAAGAAACTTTCCGCATAAAAGAAAAAGCCCTTCAACAGGCAAGACTTATTTTTGAAGAAACCAACCCCCACCTTCTGACTCAAACGGGGTATAAAAAAAAAAAAAAAGCACAGGAGAAGCAGCAAAGTAGAGTAAAAAATAAACTTACTATGCTTTTAAAGACAGAAGCCAAAGATAATGATTATTGAACAGAATACTGAATATAAACAACATAGTAACTAATCTAATCTTACTGTGCTTTTAAATACATAGAAGCGCAGGATAATCACATTTGAACAGAATACTGATTATAGAACAACACACTCACCAATCTACAAGAGTGCCCTTACATTTAGAATTTAGAAATGCAAGACGGGTAAGAAGTGAACCAGTATAAAAACCATTGATCTTAAAAGCTATTTACCTGACCAACACAAACACACACTGCAAGACACCTGCAGTTCCTGTCCACACTGAAGGACCAGTTTTCACTAGTGAGTCTTGTATCAACAAACCTACTGATGCTGCTAGAGAGACAAAGGATACAACATAAGCAAAGAAAAGCCAAAGCTTCAATCTGTTGCAACAAACAAAATGATTAGCACCCATTACCGGAAACAGTAATAGAAGAGGTTATGTAAACTGTATTCTAGCACAACAGTAATAAAATCCTCTAAATGACTAAAAATTACCAAAATCATCATACTTGCAAGTTTTTTAACCATTCATATGGCCAGAACAGATAAATGGTTATACATTTCATATGTAGAAAAGGATTGTGTGCATGCATGGGTGTGTAAAGTTCGGAACATAAAACCCTATACATAGAACAATTTTTTTAACTAACAGGAGATAATTGTCAGACAATGACAAATAAGCATCATTAAATGCTACAAGCAAATCATGTGCAGAAATGTAAAATTACAATAACAAGTACAGTACACAATGTGAGACCTCTTCTCATGAGCTCTCCAATACTCTGCTGGAGAACATATGTTGAAGCAGATTGGAGTTCCTGTAGCTCAAATTTCACTTGGTACCGAGTGTAGACTGATTATCCTCAACTACTACCAACCAACTTTAAGGCGTTGGTGAACTTCTCAAAATATTGTTCCAGCATTGAAGACTCCCTAAGTGGAATGGTCAAACTCAAAGCATCTCAGATTTTGCTTGAGTTTAACACCCATTGATTTACTGTAGGGTATTTCAATCTTCTTTCATTCAAGAAACAAGGTATTAATATGGAGACGGAAGAATTAATAAGACTTGCGGTTCAATATCTCTATCAGAAGGTAAAGAAGGGGTGGTAACTTTGACAAACAAGGTAAAGGTGAAGGAAGAATAGACTGCATTGTGAAAGCATTATCTACAAAATCAATAGAGAGGCCTTCGAATTGGCAATTCAACATATATGGAAAACGGTGAATGGGTTAAAGGTGGAGAGTTTGGGAAACAAGAAGTTTATTTTCCAATTTTCGTCATATGCGGATAGAAGAAGAAATGGACCATGGCACTTCGATAAATCCCTCATAGTACAGTCAGAACCATTGTATTGGAAAGATAACTCGGAACTCATGTATGCTTCATTTTGGATCCAAATACATAATGCTCCTGACGTGTGTGAGCAAGGAGATGGCAACGATTTTAGGGTGGAAAGTTGGTAAGGTGGAAGAAATAGACACTGGTTCAGTGGGCGAACGCTTTGAGAAGTTTATGAGAATTAGAGTATCAAATGATATAACTTGGCAATTAAAGAAGAATCTCAAACTACGACTACCAGGATCAGAATCATGCACTAATCTACCTATATTATCTGAAAAACTCCCTGAGTTTTGTTTTAAATGCTGGCTGCCCGGGACACGTATTCTGAGAATGAGCAAACTATACTTCCAAAATGCAGGGAGAACAGAATACTCAAGAATTGGCACATGGTTGTGGATGAGAACGATAACCTGGCAGAAAAATGGACACAGTACGGTTACAGGAGAACATGAAGCATCACAAAGACTTAAGGCAAGAACTGATAAAGAAGCGCAGATAAGGCAGGAATACAGTTCTAACCCAATTCAACTACCATTAACAAGTCAAAGAAATGAAGATGAACTGATTCCACAGCCAATGAGTATGGATGTGACCAGCATGGATTTGGCACCAATAAGTTGTGTATAGAGGGTGGAAAAGAGTAATGAAAAATTAAAGAAGGTGTGGTTGTGGAGGAAAAAAACATGATTCCCAAGGAGAAAAGAGATATAAGGAAAGCAAGCATTCATAAGACCCCTAAAAACGCAGAACCAACGGATTGAGGGTCAAATTCAAAATTCAATCAGGAGATTGTTGCAGAAAGGTCCACACAAATTCAAGCATAAGCCCAAAATTCTCACCAAACCAATGTAGATTTTGGCAAGGCAGACAATGGGCAAAAACTAATTGCACAAGTAGAGAAAACAAATAAATTGAAGTTTAGGGCTCGAGATTTGGATGCTAAAAACTGGCTTACTGGCAATAGGCCCATTAAAGCTAAAAGAAGTCACAATGAAACGGAGTCGGAGAAACCAACCCCAAGAGAAACAAGAATGAGTTTTAGAACCACAGCCCACTCAGAATTGGATTGGAAATAGGTAACCAAATCTCCCCTTAATTACCATTCTCTCAGCTTAACACAAACAACGGCCAATTAATGCTAAAAGAAGTCACAATGAAATGGAGTTGGAGAAACCGAACCCCAAGAGAAAAGTTGAGTTTTAGAACCACAGCCCACTCATAATTGGATGGAAATTGGTAATCAAATCTACCCTTAATTACCATTCTCTCAGGTTAACACAAACAATGGTGCACTACTCACCAATCCCTTCTCCGTGGAATCATCGGTAGAGGCTGTACTCCAGCCTCGCCGGCAGCAATAAGGATCATTTGCTGGAATGATCAAGGAATGGAGAACCACTGAATGTATAGAACTTTGTACAAAGTTCTCCAAATATATAGGCCTAAGATTTTATTTTTGTGAAACAAAATTAAGGTAAATCAGATGAAAAATGTATATAGGAAGCTCCATTTTGAAAATTTTTTTCACTCAATAGAATGGGTTATAGTGGAGGATTGGCACTGTTATGCAACTCCATTTTGGACATTGGAATTAGCTCTTACAGCCAACACCGCATAGACATTTTAGTGAAACAAAAGAATGAGGAATGGTGGCGTTATATTGGGTTTATGGCCATCCTTAGGTCGGGCAGAAAAACATTTGTGGATATTGTTAAGAAGAATACTTCCGCTGTTTACCTTGCCATGAATATGCAGTGGTGACTTTAATAAAGTGTTGAATTTGAATGAAAAGAATGGTGGTTTCCCTTGTAATCCAGAATCTATAGCATACTTTAGAGAAATGATCAAGGGTTGGAGAACCCCCAAATTTATAGAACTTTGTACAAAGTTCTCCAAATATATAGGCCAAAGATTATATTTTTGTGTGAAACAAAATTAAGATAAATCTGATGAATAAAGTATATAGGAAGCTCCATTTTGACAAATGTTTGAATGGGTATGAGTGGAGGATTGGCTCTGTTATAGAACTCCTATTTGGACATTGGAATTAGCTCTTACATCTAAAATGACATAGACGTATTAGTGAAGCAAAAGAATGAGGAATGGTGGCGTTATATTGGAATTTATGGCCATCCTGAAGCTGGACAGAAAAACATTCGTGGAGATTGTTGAGAAGATTACATCTGTTGTTTGACTTGCCACGGATATGCAGTGGTGAGTTTAATAAAGTGTTGAGTTTGAATGAAAAGAATGGTGGTTTCCGTCGTAATCGATAATGTATAGCAGACTTTAGAGAGGCTATTAGAGATCGCGGTTGATCTAGAATGGAAAGGCCTCCCTCACACCTAGTCAAACTGCAAATTTGGTCCTCACCTTGTGGAAGAAAGACTTGATCAGTTTCTATGTAACCCCAGGTGGTGAGGAATCTTTAAGGGTGGTTCATTCACGCACCTGGATTCCCATTATGACGGAAGTCAAAGAAAGGAATGGCATAGCCAGAATAAAAGGAAGAAAGGGTAGAGGTTTGACCATAAAGATATGTGGAATTCTTATGAGGATTGTAAAGATATTATCAAACAGAGCTCGATTGAGGACAGATACTGGGCTAATGGAAACCAAATTCAACAATTCAAAGCAAAAGTTGAGGAATCAAGATAGAAATTAAAGGTGTGGAGTGCAAAAGAATAACAAATACAGTATTGTGCTTGAAAGGGGCATATCTATGAGGCAGAAGGGAAAATCTAAAATTCTAATTGCATAGACAACAAGAAAGACAAAAATTCACTTTTGAGTCTAAGATTATCTTGATCACATGATACCCTATGTAGTAAACTAGTTCATAGATTACAAGGATTATAATTTCTCAAGCCTACCAGGCAAGATTACTTTTAAAAGGCAAAAGTACTAGGAGTGAAACACCAACCAATACCACTAATCTGAAGAAGTTACCCTCTGTAAGTAAATTAGCGTGTAGACTAGAGGAAATATAATTCTCCAACCCAAATGAGGCAATCTAATTTTGAATGCAATAACCTATGGTGAGAATCTTGAATCTGTGGGGTATTTTGTTGAGTTAATCTGTGGGGTATCTAATTTCAATCAATTCATGCCCATCCCAGCACCAGGAAATTGAGAACATAAATTCGGTGAGAAAGGTCTGAGTCATAACTTATCAAAGAATTTGCTACCAATCCCTATTCACACGACAACAGAAGTTCCAGTCACCTTCAGCATCCGAAAACAATAACTTATCCTTTATACAATCTATTCATACTAAAATTCAAAACCAAAGTAAGTAGATTACTCGTCCATGGTTTCAATTTTCATGGATCAACACCACTGCACCAACTACCATGCATTCCACCTATTCATTCAGAAAACAAAATCAAAATCAACAAAATTATGTAATTATTTGCCACATTTCATTAGAAATTAGAAACTACATAATTACTCAAAATTTAGCCAAAAGTGTAATAAAACCATGCTTGAGAAATAATATAGAATCACAAACTACTAAAAAGTCCAGAATCCAAAAACTCAATCAGCTAAAGTAGTGAATAGTAATCAATAACTCAACTCCAAACACAAATTAAAATTCGAATTAAATAATTATTAAATAGTTATAATAAAAATTAAACCAATTAAACTAAATCACTAACCTCCACTCGCCTTCTTCGTAAGGAGAATAATCGATGTCCTCTTTTCTCACGCAATTGAACATCAAAGCCGCAATTGACGCAAAAATACCTGCCAAAGGACACAAAAAAATAATATGATAAAATAAAAATCACATTCACAAACACAATCAAACCCCTGATAACACCATATGTACAGATGTAGAGAGAGGAAGAGGACCAGGAAGATAGTGAACGAAGGAGACTTTGACGGAGCTGCAAACAACGGCGTCGATCCAAAACCACCAACCTGCTCCAAAAATGGATCCAGCCACACCGGGACCAAAGATTGACCACAGCTCCGCTAAATCCATTTCTGATGACTGATCGAGTTGCTTCGCTAGAGTTCCAGCCTAAATCAACTGCTAAGAATAATTTTAATATCAAAATAATTAAGTTAATGTGCTTCCTTTTCTGAAATTAAGTGATAATTATTTATAGGATGGTTTAAAATTGTTAATTATTTTTAATTTTATATTAAGAGATATGTTATTAGAAAAAAATTTCTTAATTATAAGTTCATGATGAGTTAAAATTTTGGAAGGTATGTTTTTTTATTTAATTTTATCTGCCAATGATATTTGGTCTAATATATTAAAAATGTTTTTTGTCGTACCTCTTTCGCAAAATTACGCGTATATATAAATTTTTTTAAATTAATAAATAGTACCCATAATAATCTAATTTGTATAAATTTTTATATATATTTTTGGATATTTAAAAAAATTAACAGAAATTACTTTTAAATTTTATTTTTTAAATTTTAATATCAAATTTAATTTAATAAATATATATAAATGAAGTTTTAATTTATTATATATATTTAATTTATTGTATAAAATTAAAATGATAGATTTTTTAGCAGTTGGCAATATTGGAAACTCATTATTCTTTGGTAATATATCGTTACCACACTGTCGCAAAAAAGCAGTACCACACTGCCACACCAAATAAAAAAATAATTACCACAGCAAAACAGAATCAGCCACATAATTACCACAGATTCACAATTTATAGGTTTCAGATACAGTGCCAATTTAAGAATAACAAAAAAACAATATATTCACAATTTAACTTCCCTAGCATTACCACAGCAAGCAACAAATGTAATTACAAGAGAAGAAAATTATTACCACACTAAAACAGAATCAGCATTGCCACAACATAACAATGTCATAATTTAACTTCACAACACAACCATTACCGCAACAAAACAGCTTGCACCATCTACTGTCATTCACATCCCAGTTGCCACAACATTATAATATCAATTTACAACGCTTATGAGCCATGTACTGCCTACAAAATAATAGATACACACATTTGAAGTTCTATCAAATTGAATCAAAGCTAAACAAAGTATTTAAATTTAATAGACTTCTTTTCAAAACCTGAAAGATGATACACCATATGCACCTTCATCAGCCACAAATGTGGTATTATCTGACCTTTAAAAACTGTAGAATTATATGAGATGTGCCGCAGATGTCAGCTCGTCCTTGAGTAACAGCACATGCATCACATATTTAAAAACCAAAAAGTTGTATCACATACTTAACACCAATAAAAACTATTATAATTTAATTTTATTGATCCATTCTAATAAATATTACCATAATCTGTTTTAGCTATAACAGATACATGCTCTATGACATGAGAATTTGTATCAAGTGTTTATTGTACCTGAAACCTACAAAAAATCATTCAGTACCATTTGCATGAAAAATTGTTTAAACTTGGCATAAATATGATAGGATGAATGAAAAGATTATAATGAATTAATATTGTGTTGATTTCATTGGTTTGACAGGGAAAATTACAAATTGGTGAGAGTGGGGTTACTAGGTTTCACCCATGACATATGGTTACAATGCCTTTTGTTTAAAGTGTTAAGCTGATTTTCCTTTGTTTGGAAATTTTGTTCGCTTCATTGTGTTGCCATATATGGTTATTTTCTCTATTATAGCTCTTGGGAAACCACAAGCAATATATAAATTCTGTCTAACCTCTATGGTTATCGTCTACTGATGCAAACAATTCAAGTAAGAATAAATTGATTTAGCCTATATAAATTATGTCTAACCTTACTTATCAGGATAAACTAATCAAGTTTCCTAAATGGACTTGAAAATTTACAAGAGAAATGGCAATTTGAAGAATGAGCAGTTTGTCTAATTCAAATGATTTGCATGAAAAACCATCAATATTTATGATAGAAAGTTTCAAAACTGTTTAGTCAACTTTCCTATTGTTCTAAGAGAATCTCGTAAATGTGTGAATGTCCTAAAATATTTAATTCTTTTAGAAGTTAACATATTTTGTTCTTTTTTTCTTTAGTTCTTTCTTCTATTCTTCTATTATACAAATATTTATACAGATCTATACCTATATTACGATTAATGAGAATTATTCCCATAAGAAGCTATCTCATTCTAGATGGTACCAGAGCTAAGTTCGTCTCTTGGCCTTGTGTAAACCTTAATTTTCTTTAAAGACTCTAATCTGACCCTAATCTCTATAGGTTTTTCTTCCTTATTCAACTAAGCCATTCTCTTCTGTTGCTGTAGCCATGGTTGAAACTTCAAACAAACTTGAACCCAGATCTACCCATTCTGAACCTTACTCTATCCAAATTACCAATATACAATTGAATAAGGTCAACTTCCTGTGGTGGTCATAATATGTCAGGATGTATATTTGTGAAGTAAGGGAAAGAATATTAGGAAGATAGCCTCTACCCCTACTCAGGGAAGTATTTTTTGAAGTATAACAAGAAGATTGTCGAATAAGTGTGATGATGAAGAAAAAAGAGGACGAGACTGTGAAAAAGTCAGCTCTAGTTACTGCCAATAATCATGCTCCTCATGCTACTAGTAACACAGATTTGACTGCTACCAATATTTATGCACAGTGACGTTACTCTATTTAAATGAGGTTAGAAGATAAGCCTCAAGTATGGTGTGACTACTGTAATAAGCCACACTACACTAATGAAAATTACTAGAAACTCCATGGAAATCCAACAAACTGGAAGACCAACAAATTTAGAATTAGTAATTAGATAGTCCCTAAAGTCAATGAAGCTAATTTCCTAAGTGCTGAGTAGGTAGATCATCTTCTTCAAATACTGAAATCTACTTCTGGTATTGGTCTTCCTACTAGTTCATTGGCCTAAACAGGTAATGACTTTAGTGCCTACTTCTATTACTTAAATCTTGCACCATAGATTATTGATTCTAGTACAACTGATCATGTAACTAATACCTTACAATTGTTTCACTCTTATTCTCCTTGTTCTAGTAATAAAAATATTATAATTATAGATAGAAGTTTTTCATCCATCACTGGAACAGTTTTTGTCCAAATCTCTGAAAAAAAAAAAAACTCAAATATATCCTTCACATCCTTAAACTTACTTGTAACCTACTGTCTATTAGTAAACTCTCACGATATTTTAATTATTGTGTCATTTTCTTTGATTCCTATTATGAATTTCAGGACCAACTCTCGGGGAGAATGATTAACAGTGCTAGGATGATTGATGGACTTTACTACTTCGATGAGACTTTATTCAACAATAAAGAAGCTTAAGGTTTGAGTAGTATTATTAGTTCTATTTTTGTACGTGAACAAATAATGTTTTGGCATTTAAGACTGGGACATTCTAGTTTTCTCTATTTAAGAAATTTGTTTCCTAGCTTATTTAAAAATCTTGATTGCAATTCTTTTCATTGTGATGTTTGCCACATATCCAAAAGTCACCGAAACATTTATCAATAAAAAATTTATCATTCTTCCAAACCTTTTTATTTAATTCATAGTGATGTTTAAGGTCCCTCAAAAATCACTACTAATTCTGGTAAGAAATGATATGTTACATTTATTGATGATTATACACGTTTGTGTTAGGTGTACTTGTTGAGTGACAAATTTAAAGTCGTAAAAGTTTTCCATAATTTTTATAATATGGTTGAAACCAAATTTCAAATAAAAATTAGTATACTTAGAATCGATAATGATATTGAATATTTTAACAAATGGTTAGGAACGTTTCTTTCAACAAAGTGTATTCAACATCAATATGCTTGTCATGACACCCCACAACAAAAAGGCATAGCTAAGAGAAAAAATCACCACTTATTAGAGGTTGCACTGGCTCTAATTTTTTTAATGCAAGTTCCTAAATATTTATGGGGTAATGCCATTTTAATTATCTGTTATCTCATTAATAGGATAACTAGTCAAGTTTTAAAATACATCACTCCTTTAAAGTGCCTAAAAAAAAGTGTTTCGTGCTTGTCGGATAACATCAAACCTGCCACTAAAGGTGTTTAATGCACAATTTTTATTCATATACCAACTAATCTTCGATCCAATCTTGATTCTAGGGCAGAAAATGTGTTTTCTTTGGCTATGCTCCTAATAAAAAGGGGTACAAATATTTTAACCCTCTAACCAGAAAAATTCATATCAGTATGGATGTTGTATTTATTGAAAACCATCTCTTTTTTAGTCATAACTATCTTCAAAAGCAGAAAAATAAAACTTAAAATGAATTTTAACAAACCTCTAAGCCTCTTTTAAATGTTTTCCTTGACATTGACATTTACTCTTTAAAAGGTCAGAAAACTAATACTTTAATGGGCAAAAATAATGGAAAGCTTAGTTTACTTATATAACGCATACATGATTCACAAACAAAGGGAGAAGTACTATCAAAAACTCTCTCATCTGAGCTTTATGTTTATACCAAAAGAAGAAATCATCATAATAATAGAGTTCTTTCTTCAAATCCAAAGCAAGTCCAATCATTATCACTTGTATAAGTTGGACCTCATTCATATACTTCAAGTACTTCTTTTTCTCCAGATCATTGTTTTGATAATTCTTCTAATCTTGACCTGCCCATTGCCCATAAGAAATGAGTTAGAACTTATACCAAACATCATATTTCCAACTATCAATCATATCATAAACTCTCCAATACTCATAAGGCCTTTACTTTAAATGTTTCTCATTTATTTATTCCAAAAACCATTTAAAAAGTATTGGATCACCTAGAATGGAGATTGATTGTTCAAGAAGAGATGAATGCACTAATTGCTAATAGCATTTGAGAAATTGGTAACTTACTGGAAGGGAAGAAGAATGTTAGTTGTAAATGGGTATTTACAGTAAAATTTAAGGCTGATGAAAGTATAAAAAGGTATAAAGCAAGACTTGTGGTAAAGGGGTTCACTCAAATATATAAAATTGATTACTAGAAAACATTTGCTCCTGTAGCTAAAATGAACTTAATTCGTGTGTCACTCTCTCTAGCAACTCACTCTAACTGACCATTATATCAACTAGATGTAAAGAATGTCTTCTTAAATGAAGACTTAGAGGAGGAAGTCTTTATGGATCTACAACTAGGATTTGAAGAAAAATGTGGCAAAGGCAAGGTATGCAAATTAAGGAAATCATTGTATGTACTCAAACAATCTCCTAGAGCTTAGTTTGAATGCTTTGGGAATGTGATAAAGAGTCACGGCTACAGCCAAGGTCAAGCCGATCATACTATGTTCTATAGGCATACGAGTGAAGGCAAAATGGCTATCCTTATTGTCTATGTTGATGATATAATTCTGACAGATGATGATATCAATGAGCTAGAGAGGTTAAAGAAGATCTTTGTTCAGGAATTTTAGATCAAGGACTTAGGCAACTTGAATTATTTTCTTGGTGTGGAATTTACAAAGTCAAAGAAAGGAATTTTTGTTTCGCAACACAAGTATGTGTTTAATTTACTTGGGGAAACGGGTATGCTAAAGTGTAAAGCAACTGAAACACCTATAGAATCAAATATAAAACTCAAACCAGCTAAGGCTGAAGAGGTGATCAATAGAGAGCAATACCAAAGATTGGTTGGGAAACTTCTTTATCTCTCTCGTACATGTCCTGACAAAGCCATTGCAATAAGCATGGTAAGTTAATTTATGAACTCACCAGGACTCAAGTATTTTGATGTTATGTACAGGATTTTAAAGTACCTAAAAGAGACTCCAGGTAAAGGTTTATTATTTGGAAGACATGGGAATTTACATGTTAGAGTATACATTGATGCAGATTGGGCTAGAAGTATCATTGATAGAAGATTAACTTTTGGCTATTGCACTTTTGTTGGATAAAACCTAGTAACATGACGCAGCAAGAAATAAAATATGGTGGCAAATAGTAGTGCAGAGGCAAAATTTAAGGTTGATGCTCATGGAATTTGGTGTGCTGTCGTAGGCAATTAAAAATAAAACCTATATTCCCAAAAATACATATAGTTGTGTGAGTAAGGATCGTTCCCACGAAGAGTATCTAGCCTAATTTTATACTATGTGAATAAGAATTGAAGGTTTTGAGTATAACGAAAATAATTTTAAGAAGAACAAGTAAGGAACAATTAAAATTGACTTATTAAAATTAATAACAAGAACAAACATTGGTCTAAGTCAACATCCACTATCGAAATTTTACAATTGATCATTAATGTAACTATATATTAATTCATGCTTTGAATAGTGACCGTTAAAATTAATTTTCTATCTCCCCTTAGTCGTAGTTAATTAAAAAACAAGCGATCTGATTAACCTTAACTACTAAACAACCCAAGATAAGCGCTAAAAGTTTAATCCAGTAACAGCCTTAAAAATTAGAGAGGTTGATGAAGCTAAACAACACAAGCACAAGCGGTTACATTTAATTTAGTTGAGCGATCTACCTAAGTAAAACCTATAATTTTTGACGCAGCAAATTATTAAATCTTAGTTGCTTCACAAATTAAAAGGATCAATCAATTACGGAATTGATTTCTAATCTAGAAGAAGATTACAACGGATAATAAACTAGTAGACCTCCTAGTAATTAAACAAGACAATTATGACAATAAGCACAGAAGAACATTCAATACTTAAAGTATAAATTAAACAATAAAAACAAATTAGATCTCACAATTTTATTAATTTCGAGGCTTCTGTTTCCTTTGACCAATTATAAAAGTTTAGCCATACAAGGCCATGATGAAACTTGAAGAAAAAATTATAAAAAAGATGGGAGAGAGAGGCGTATATCAAGTCTACTATTTTTCCTCCCTTTTTACATGTTATTTATTTACCTTCCAAGCCGACAAAATCCCTAAAAATATTCTTAATATTATCCTAAAATAACAATCTCCAAATCTAACTAATTAAGGAATAAATAAAAGTCCTAATATAACTAAGAAAGTACTAATTTAATGAGAGAAATATTAAAATAAAATAAAGTCCTAATATAACTAAGAAGATGATGATTTCAACTGAAATTTTCGTGCACTAGATCTGGAAACTTCCGAAAATAAACGCATCAAATCTACGTTTTAGAATTGTAGGCTAAGGGACATTTTAGAACGTCAACAGTACAAGTGTAGCAACTTCAAACTCGATTTCGACTTTTATACAGCCTTTATATCTCAAAACTCAAAACATGAAAGTTTTTAGAGCTTTTTCTTGTCGTTCTATATCATATTGAATCATCTCAATCGGAACTCGATAAGAGAGTTACCCTCATATTATGAAGTAATCTTAAAACTGTCTAAAATCACCCAATTAATTTCGTTTTGCACTTAATGCCTCCAATTGCGTCCTAAATCAAAATAATAAGAATAATGAGTACATTTAAATACTGACTAAGTGTAAAAGAGTAAACATTAAGAGAAAAAAATATGACATTTTATATTCTCATCAAATTCTCCCACACTTAACTTTTGCTCGTCCTCGGCAAAACTTAAATTTACCTTCCCAAAATCACTAAGGTTGCAACACCATTAACAAAGAATAACCAAATTCTTTAGAACTCATAACATATCATGAACAAATATTCTTAAACAACTTACAATTACTTAGTGAGCATTCCACTCAAAAATGGAGTAAACTAAATATGTAGACTCTCACAAAAATAAACACTCGACTCTCGTGTGTTTTAAGGGTATCTGTATATTTTCTCATTCTCCACCACTAAGATCACATGCATAACACGAATCATAAGAATATTTCAAGGGTTGTAACAGGGTTTAAGATTAAGGTAGGAAATATTTAGGAATGTAGCTCAAAAGCAATCGAAACTAGTGGAGCAAAAATAAATCAACTCAAGCTCAAATATATAAGACATGTAAAACCAACCACTCCATTCACGAGCTTTTTTCAATTTGGCTTTAAAACATTTAAACCTTGTAAAACTCTTGTGTTGAAAAAAATATTATTCAAAGGAACACTTTTCGTTTGCAGCAGAGAATAATCCTTCGCAGTAGCTTCCACTTTTATATATATCACATAAATATACCTTTCTTCAAAATTTTAGGAAGAATTATGAACATGGATCTATAACATTAAAAACAATTTTTTTTTCTATCACTTTCTTTCTTCTTTTCTTTTTCTTCTTTTTTTTATTTTTTTATATCAACAATGAGACTTGCAAATTGAAAATGAAAACTTGTTCCATTTCACCAATCATAGTCACACCACAAATTCAAACACCTCTACACTTATTTCTTGCAAACTCATACATATCATAATGATAAACAATACTCCACTAACTCTACATCTTGGGTAAAGGCATGGTTTCTCAAAAAGATTCAACAAAAGGAAAAATTAATTACAAGGTAAACTATTTAGCTTATGTAGCTTATAACAAAGGGGGCCTTAATCATTTCAAGCATGCATGTGTCAATATAACCTCGAAGAAAATCAAGGCAAGTTCTAGAGAAACAAATCCATGAAAGAATATCTCACATGAAAGAAAATAATAAAACTGATAGGGAAGTGTCAGTCTAAAGGCTCAAAATTTCACCAATTTTTGTTTACTAAATTTAGTCACTACTATTCTCAAAAAAAAATAACTAGACTAATTAATTCTAAATTAGAGAATTACTTATTCAATCATGTTATGAATTTTTTAAGCATAATTTAATCTTACTCATGACATACACAACTAAAAATCGTAGAAGACCACAAAAAACAAAACCTTTTTTTTTTAAATTGCAAAATTAAAACACAACCTAAATCCCCCCCTTCATACTTAAAACTTACATTATCCCCAATTTAAGGTGAAATACAAGGAAAAAGCAAAAATGAACAAAATATAAATGCAAAAATAAAATAAAAAATAAAAATAAATAAAAACAAACTCCCTTTGAATTGCCTCCCAAGCAACGCCTTTATTTATTGTCGTTGGTTCGACTAAATGGTTCCTTTTTCAATCAGTATAAATCGGATCTTCAAGGTTCAATTTTGCAACATCTTCTACTTGGAAACCTTCATAGAAAGGCTTAAGTCTTTGGCCATTCACTTTAAAGACTTTAGAAGTTGCTAAACTTTGAATTTCAACTACACACAAAATATTAGTTACAACAAAAGGTCCAATCCAATGAGAACACAACTTACTCGGAAACAAACGAAGCCGTGAATGGTATAGAAGAACTTTTTGACCAACTTTAAACTCTTTCTTAGATATCATTTTGTCATAAAAAGCCTTCTTCTTTTCCTTGTAAATCATTGCACTCTCATAGGCATCATTGCAAATTTTCTCTAAATCTTGTATTTGCAACTTCCTGTGTTCTCCACTTTCATCCATCTTTACGTTGAAACTCTTGATAGCCCAATAAGCCTTGTGCTCTAGCTTTTCTTCTTGTAGTGTACTAAGTTTATTGAAAATGATTACTAGTAATGTTTCTCCGTCTCCACGGAACATGTACTTGAAGTGACTAGAGAAAGGCTTTAAATCTAGAGTAAGGGACTGCAAAATAGAGGGTAAAGGTCTCTTGTTAGAAACTGGTAACGTAATATAAGAAACGTTACTTGGCTATTATAACTTCAGAAAATCATTTAACAATACAATAGTTTCTTGCAAATTAGTGCTTAAGGCTAACTTTTTATTCTCTCTCTCAATATGCTTACTAATAGCAATTTTCAATCCATCTTTTCCATAAAGTTCAAAACCTCCTGTGTTAAAGAATCAATCACATCAATAGAATAAACAGGATTATCATTACCAAGATATTTTATAACATCATAAATATTAAACTTAATAATTTCACTATCAAATTCCATTGTAAGTGTGCCACTATGAACATCTATTTTAGTCTTGGATGTCTTCAAGAATGGTCTTCCTAACAAAATAGGAGCGGTTTGATCATCATTCTTCATATTAAGCATATAGAAATCAACAAGGAAAACCAAATCATTAACTTACACAAGAATATCCTTAACTACACCCTTAAGATAGGCATTCGATCTATCAGCTAATTGAATCAAACACTAGTTTTATTCAAAGGTCCATGTTTCAAATAAGCATATATAGAATATGACATGACATTAATAGAAACTCTTAAATTTATCATGGCCTTCTCAAATATAATGTTACCTATAATACAAAGGATAGTAAACATACATAGAACTTTGCACTTTGTAGAGAGTTTTCTTTGAATGATTGCAGAAACATTCTCCTCTACTTTCACCTTCTCACATCCTTTAAGTTTTTGTTTTCTTTTAATTATGCACAGTTCTTTCAGGAATTTAGCATAACGAAGTACTTGTTTAATAGCATTTAAAAGTTGAATATTTATCTCGCATTTACGAGAAGTCTTATATAAATCTTTATTTTGCTCATCTTTTCTAGATTCTGTTAAAGCCTAAGGAAAAGGAGGTACTGGTTTATAGTCAGAAAGAGGTGAAAACTTACGCTTAAATGCATCATTATCATTAGGAATGATGTTTTTCTCATTTTCTTGCTTTTGCGATATAGGGGCTACCTTTACTAGAATCTCAATCTCTTTACCATTTCTTAAAACAATTACACTTGCATTTTCTCTTGGATTTATTACTGTTTGAAAGGGTAATTTTCCCAAACATTGTGCCTCTAGCTAACTAATTGCGGATGCCATCTAGCTCATCTAATTATCTAAACTTTGAATACTCGCCCTTGCCTCTTATTGAAATTGTTTTGTCTCTTGTTGAAATTGCAAAGTATTAGTGGTAAGAGACTTAACAATATCTTCTAAAGTCATACCAAAATTAGAAGTTTGGCCTGGTTGTTATCGAAGAGGGTATGGTTGCTTATATTGCTAGTAACTTGGGCGGTTTTGAGTCGCAGGCTGATTTCCTTATGGATTCCTATAGCTAAGATTGGGGTGCTCCCTTTATCTTGGGTTATACATGCTTAAATAGGGATCATACTTTCTTTGTGGTTGTCTAAGAAAACCACCCGCCGCATTCACTTGCTCAATAGGTTTCTCTTAAAGAGTTGGGCACATATCAGTTAGCTGCCCTATTACCGTACAAATTCTACAAGCCTTCGCTGTTTGCATTTACCTACAGCCATTTGACAAACAAGAGAAGTTAGACCTATAATTTGTTGTTTAAGGGAGGAAATATTTACCTTGTTAACATGCTTTGATGGAGGATCAACCCAAGTGCCAAATTGTTGAGAATTGGCCGCCATATTTGCAATCAAGTTTTTTCCGGTCTTAAGAGTTTTATCTACCAAAGCTCCTCCACTAGCAGCATCAATCATGCTCTTATTAGTGGGTAGAAGACCCTCATAGAAATATTGAATAAGTAGCTGCTCACTAATTTGATGATGGGGGCAGCTTGCACATAATTTCTTGAAACATTCTCAATATTCGTGTGAGACTCTTCGTTGTGCTACCTTACACTACAAATTTCTTTTTGAATATTGGCCACCCATGAAGTTGGAAAATATTTCTCTAAGAACAACCTTTTCATCTCATTCCATGTGATAATTCTCTTAGAGGGTAGGTAATAGAGCCAATCCTTAGCCGAATCCTTCAAAGAAAACGGAAAGGCTCTTAATTTAATTTGCTCTTAAGTTACCTCCGTGGGTTTCATACTCGTACATACCACATGAAGCTCTTTTAGATACTTGTGAGGATCTTCACCTATAAGGCCATGAAAAGTGAGCAAGAGATGTATTAGTCCATATTTTAATTCAAAAGTAGTAATAATATCTAGAGTATAGAACGTTATGCTTAAGGGTTGTTGATTCAAATCAAGGGTGGCAAGCTCTTTCAAAGTTCGATTTTCAGCCATGACTTCCTCCTTTTCTAAATCAGAATTGCTAGCAAATAAGAAATAGAGAGCTACATCGTTCTTTTTGGAATTTCTCCAAGCTTTCTTCCTTAACATGCTTAAAGTTCTCTCTATTTCTATATTACACTGCAAATCACCTTAACTCAAAGATTGAGTTATAGTCATAAATAATCAAGGAAACTCTAATAAACTATGAAAAACAAATTAGAAAAAATTTAGAGTAATAAAAATAAACAAAAAAAAATTCTTGCTAAAACACAAAATTGCTTAAAAACGCTATAAAACGGTAGAATTTGGCCTTGAGAGGGTGGGGTAAGTAATCCATAGGATTACTAATCTTGCTTAGAACATCATTTCCTTTCAAAATATTATTAAGACCTAGTTCTACCGAAATCTGAATTCTGCCGAAATCGTAACTATCGAAAACTAACAATTTTTTTTTTAATTTTAAGAACGAAATAAGGATCTCAAGAAGCACAAAAAAAAACTACAATTAATCCCCAGCAACGGCACAAAAATTTGGTGTGCTGTTGCAGGCAACCAAAAATAAAACTAATACTCCTAAAAATATATATAGTGGTGTGAGTAAGGATTGTTCCCACGGAGAGTATCTAACCTAATTTTATGCTACGTGAATAAAAATGGGGGATTTTCAGTGTAACGAAAATAATTTTAAGAAAAAAAACTAAAAAAAACAATTAAAATTGACGTATTAAAATTAATTACAAGAACAAACATTGGTCTAAGTCAACATCCAGTGTCAAAGTTTTACAATTGATCATTG
This sequence comes from Cedrela odorata, assembly GCA_035584115.1. Classification (NCBI taxonomy): domain Eukaryota; kingdom Viridiplantae; phylum Streptophyta; class Magnoliopsida; order Sapindales; family Meliaceae; genus Cedrela; species Cedrela odorata. The sequence goes on along the minus strand of JAXCLQ010000002.1, from coordinate 7,999,929 downwards.
ATGTAATTATATATTAATTCACACTTTGAATAATCACCGTTAGAATTATTTTCCTATCTCTCCTTGGTCGTAGTTAATTAAAAAATAAGCAATTTGATTAAGTCTAACTACTAAACAACCCAAGATAAGCGCTAAAAGTTTAATCAAGTAACAGCCTTAAGAATTAGAGAGGTCGATGAAGCTAAACAATACAAGCACAGGCGGTTACATTTAATTTAGTTTAGCGATCTTCCAAAGTAAGACGTATAATTTCTGACGCAGCAAATTATTGAATCTTAATTGCTTCACAAATTAAAAGGATCAATCAATTATAGAATTGATTTCTAACCTAGTAGAATATTGCAACGAATAATAAACTAGTAAGCCTCATAGTAATTAAACAAGACAATCATGAAAAAAAACATAGAAGAACATCCAATACTCAAAGTATAAATTAAACAATAAAAAGAAATTAGATCTCACAATTTTATTAATTCCAAGGCTTCCGTTTTCTTTGACCAATTATAATTTAGCTACACAAGGCCATGATGAAACTCGAAGGAAAAATTAGAGAAAAGAAGGGAGAGAGAGGCATCTATCAAGTCTACCATTTTTCCTCTCTTTTTACACATTATTTATTTACCTTCCAAGCCTACAAAATCTCTAAAACTATTCTAAATATTATCCTAAAATAACAATCCCCAAATCTGATTAATTAAGAAATAAATTAAAGTCTTAATATAACTAGGAATGCTGATTTAATGAGAGAAATATTAAAATAAAATAAAGTTCTAATATAACTAAGAAGGTGGTAATTTCAAATGAAATTTTCGTGCACTAAAACTGGAAACTTCCGAAAATAAACTACATTAAATTTAAGTTTTAGAATTGCAAGTTAAGGGACATTCCAGAACATCAACAATATAGGTGTAGTAATTTCAAAATCGATTTTAACCTTGATATGGCATCTATATCTCAAAACTCAAAACATGAAAGTTGTATAGCTTTTTCTTGTCGTTCCATATTATCTTAAATCATTTCAATCGGAGCTTGGATAAGAGAGTTACGCTTATATTACAAAGTAATGTCGAAATTGTCCAAAATCACCCAATTAACTTTGTTTTGCACTTAACGCCTCCAATTGCATCCTAAGTCAAAATAATAAGAATAATGAGTACATTTATGCACCAATTAAGTATAAAATACTAATCATTAAGAGAGAAAAATATGACATTTTGTATTCTCATCAGAATTTGTGAAGCATTGTGGATTAAAAGGTTACTAGAAGAATTAAAGATTACTCATTCACTATCTATGAAACTGTATTGTAATAATAAAGCTGCAATAGCTATTGCTCACAATCCAGTTCTTCATGATAGAACTAAATATGTAGACGTAGACAACCATTTTATCAAGGAGAAAATAGATGAGGGAGTAATTTATCTGTCATCTCGACAACTGAGCAAGTAACAGATATACTGACAAAGAGACTGTGAAAGAAACAGTTTGAAAATTTCATTAGCAAGTTGACCGTGAAAGATATCTTTAAGCTAGCTTGAGGAGGAGTGTTGGAAAGTTTCAAAACTATTTAGTCAACTTTCTTATTTTCTAAGAGAATCTCAGTGGTAAATGTGTGAATATCCTAGAATATTTAGTTTCCTTAGAAGTTAGCTTCTTTTATTCTTTCTTCTATTCTTCTGTTATACATCTATTTATACAGATTTTTACCTATGTTACGATTAATGAAAACTATTCCCACAAGAAGCTATCTCATTCTAGAATTTATGAATGGGACAAATGTGTACCTCAAATATGTTCATTTGTCTCATTTTTTCTACCCTCTTTAGGTTCACTAGTAAACCTTTTCACTTATGGTGGATTCAGCTTATCAACCAAAAGAAATGGCCACTTACACTCAATTAGAATTAGTGTCAATTGCAGCTTGTATATGCTAAGATAATAATCTCTTATTAAAAAGGGATGAACATAGTTTTCCGCATTGGCTCTAATGGTGTCAATGCAACATATGGCATGCACAAAAGGTAGCCCAAATATCTGCTAAATTCTACAGTCACATTTCTTTATAGTTAAATTAACCACACAACAATCTTTATTGTCTGCTAACACCTTATACATCTTCTCATTTTTGAATATAACATTCATGCTTTTTGTGGCATCTCTAAGCTTCATAATTCTCTTCTTAACCAACGATGTCAGAATGTCATCCCACTTCTTCCCTTTAATGTATCTTAAATGAACAAGATTCATGAACTTCCTTTTGATTTCTTTACACATTTTGACAATTGGTAAACTTCTACCCTTATTGATTAACTGTTAAAGCTCTTACTCATATTATATGTGACATGTGCAATTTTCATCCAAGTCATGAACTGGTGCTTAGACCAGTAAGAAGTAGGAATATCAAGTAGTCATTTATGTGCTACCTTAGTAATTATTTTCTGGTTTTCAATCTAAATACTGAACTCAGCCACATTACCACTCCTTACAGCACTTTAAAACAAACTCTTTAGTGAGTCATCAAGGAACTTTTACTTAAAGTTGGCATATATATGCCTACAACAATATCTTTTGTCAGTATCTAGAAAAAATTGGTCCAATGCATTTATCACTCCCTTCTATCTATCACTAATAAAACAAAGGCTTTTGCCTTCATTTACACTAACTTGCTCATAAAGCTTTTCAAAAAAATAACCCTATGAAAATTGATTTTCATTCTCAACTAATGCAAAACTCCTTTGGATGCCCTCTAAGATGACAACCATCTATACCTATAAATGGCCTACACCCTTGAATGAAACCACCTCTTTTGTTCATCAAAGTTTAAAAAATATATATTTTGAATACTAGATTATCAAATTCTGATAGCCACTTAATCTAAATGTCAACAACAGAACCTAGATTGGAACAATTTATGGTAGTTATATACCTCATTAATTTGCTATAAGATAACTTATGATTTGCCCCTAATAGTTTTATTGCCTTGTTTCTAACCCTGTACAGTCTCATGGGATTACATTGGATTTAAACTTTCTTTTTAATTCAAAAGCAATGACCTTGATGTTAAGGTTAGGGTTTGCCTTGAATAAGTGAAGTAATTAAGCAATAATCCATGTTGAAATAGCTTTATCGTTGGTATGATTCCTTATGCAGTAGTGGATGGGATTGTAGGACATTATTTGAAATGATAATTTATCCCATGTGAAGTTCGCATGAATTCTCCACTAACAGTTCTCATCAAAACACTTACAGGCAACTCTGGTCCTTTTATTTTTTATTTTTTTAAAGCCTAAAACCATGCTTAATTGCAAATATCCTTAACACCTTTTGAATTCCTACACATTTAAAAATAAGTCCCTAACCTTCAGTTTCATAACACCATTTACATCTATAGCAAAATCAAAATTGTTGACCTTGAAGTCATACTAGCTCCTGTTTTGATGATAATAAAATATATCATACATTTAAGCAAGTAAAAAAGGAAGAACATTATACAAATCAAGAGCTCAAATTGAAAAATCAAGTCATAAGCTTCGGGTATGCATTATTATGTCTTTAGATATATACTCGTGTATTTGTGATTGTAGTAATTATGTAAGCTTATTTGCTTTCTAAAAAACACACTCAAAACTAAAAAACAAGACCAAAATGAAAGTTTTTGAAACTTGAAAATTGAAGAAAAATGCAAGATTTTGAAACCTGAAATAAGGTCTAAAATGTAAGGTTTTTAAAGTTTAAAAACATAATGGGTATAAAATTCGATCAACCAAATTGTTTGGTCAATGAAATTGTGTGTTCGAGTGAATTAATCGATTGAATTTCTGAGAAATTTTTTGTTTTTCATTTTAACTTATTCAGTTAACTAAATTGACTTAAATTTTAAACATAGTGATTAGTAACGACTCGTTTTCGAACCTTAACTATAAATACAATTCTTATACATCTTAAAACAATTTTAATTTATTTTATTTTGAATATATATATCAATTTCTAAGTGCTTACAAACATCTTTTAAGTTTCAAAATAAAATTTAAACTTACAAATTGCAGCAAACACAGTTCATACACTAAATTTTTTTCATTTGTAATATTCTCACTTGTTAGAGTATCATTTAAAGATATAATATAATGATATCATATTGATGATTTGAATATATTTATTTGTTTTTCATAATGACTAAGTTTTATCATAAATGTCAAGCTAACACATGATGATAAAATGATCTAAAACTTGTTGTAGAATCAAGGAATTAATATACAAATAAGCCTATAATCAATCCTTAACAAACTTGTGTGAAAGTGTCTTAAAAGCTTAACAGGATTGATATCAAAAGTAAAGGGATCAATACATTATGATAAAAGATCAATAACATTAAAGAACAAACCGACACTCACGAACCAGATCGATACCTAAGTTTAAAGAGATTGATACATGCCTTGTTCAAAGAGTTGCAAAATATTTACAAAGTAGACCAGATCGATACTTGAGTTATAAAATACTAATACATGCCTTGTCTAAAAAGTTGTAGAATATTTACAAGGTAGACTAGATTGATACCTGAGTTCGAAGAGATTAATACATGCCTTGTCCAAAGAGTTACAAAATATTTATAAGGTGAACCAGATCGATACCTGAGTTCAAAGAGATCGATACATATCATGTCCAAAGAGTTGCAAAATATTTATAATGCAGACCAGATCGATACCTGAGTTCAAAAAGATCAATATATATCTTGTCCAGAGAGTTGCAAAATATTTATAAGGTAGACCAGCTTGATACCTGAGTTTAAGAAGATCAATACATATAATGTCCATAGAGTTGCAAAATATTTACAAGGCATACCAAATTGATACTTGAGTTCAAGAAGATCGATACATATTTCACACATCGATAACATTTCATACTTATTTTGTAAATGCGATATTAGCGTACAACATTTAAATTCACAATTTTTTCAATAATCATTTCATAAAACTATATCAGCGTACTAAAATATTAAAATCACATTTTCATCACAACATTGAATATCGCATAATTTTAAAACATTAAAATGCATGCACGTTCTACTTACTTTTGTTCCCACTCTCGCCGAGTATGTTCCTAGTCAATGGTGTGTACCTAAATCAAATTAATAGAATCTATTTTAGGTACGCGTTAATTCTTGCCACTATACTACTACGACATCCACATTTTCGAACTCGACACTTCATGAATTCCTAAAATATATTTATTACCATATTCACTCTATTCCATCATTTCATATATACCTATACATATCTATATATATATATATATGTATGTATATTACAATAATTTTCTGAAAAATACTTTTGGCATAAAATTTTCAAAACTAGTCAATATTGCTATTTTTCTCTAATTCTTTTTCCGATAACTCCGGCATTATCAAGTTTCCAAATACTCCCAATTATTTCACACAAACTCGGCCTACCAAAAATCGCCAAGATTCAATTTCATCTTCAACAACTCACCATTTCAAATTCACACATAACAATTTAAGTTATTATAAACATATATTATACATTATTTATATTTAGTTTATCACATACAATTTAACATTAATATCATAACTTCCAATAAAACTCGCCCAATTTTGTTAATGTGCAAAATATCCTAATTTCTTAACTACAAGCTCATATTAATAACACAAATGTTACAAATATTATAAACATGATATACATATATTAATAACAATTATAACAACCACCACTATATTCTAATTTCCACTAATTTACACCATTATTATAAACATGACATACACATGTTAATAATATTTTACAACCACCAATTCTACTCATTTAAAATACTATATAACATTAACACAATATCCCCTTTCAATTTCCAAACTACAATTTAACATTAATAATATAAGTTTATCTATCTCTAATTTTCAACTACAATTTAGCACTATTAATATAAATTTGTCTATCTCTAATTTACTACTACATTTTAGCACTAATAACATGAATTTATCCATTTCTAATTTCCTACTACAAGTGCCTTAACAATTTACTAAGGTATACTACACCAAAATAATAAAATTCTAATTAAAGGAAACCTAAAACTCACTAATTTCCTTCTTTGTTCTCTTCTTTCTCTTTCTTTCTCTTTTTTTCTTTCTTCCCTTTCCTTTTTCTCTTCTTCCCTTCACTCTTTTCCCACTTACATATCCCTTCCTTTGCCTTTTCAAATTAAAAACATCAAATATTGTTTAATTATAATTACTTAAAATGTATGGATGGTTTGGATAGATTACTTAAAACACATGGATGTTTGGATACATTCCTTTCACTCTTTTCCCACATTTAACTACTTAGTTTTCCACTAACTAATATCAAATATTTATTAATTTAATTACTTAAAACACATAGATGTTTGGATGAATTCAATCAATCCAATAGCTCTCTTTTTGCCACCCAATTTTTTACTAACTTAACTTTTATATTTATCCTTATTCAACTTACAAAATATGTTTAAAATTGTGCCAAGTAGATGGTTTAAGTTAAAGTAAACGAATGGTTAAGATTATATAGAGAATTTTAGTAAAACTTAATATTTTATTTATTTATTTTATTTCATTATATATTTATATTTAGGCTTGGGTTTGGGCTTGGGCTTATTTTATTATATATATACTTAAACTTGGGCTTGGGCCTAATATTTATATATATATATATATATAGCCAATATGTAGTCCACTTAGTTATATTCTTATTAAAACTAAAATTTCAAAAATATCCTTGTTGATAATAAAATTTTCAATTCTACCTTTCATGGCTACTACATCTTCAAGTTTACAAAAATACTATTATATATTTACTTTATATCATTTCTTAAAATTCTAACACTTAATAAACATATTTAAAATTATAGTTATGAGCTCTACAAACGAAATTGCGAGTGTTACACTGGTGCTTTCCTTTCTTTCAGATTATAAAAAATGGAAGAAAATTGAATGGACTGAAAAGTGCGAGAACAGCTTCCAAGAGTTGAAAGGATACCTCACGTCCCTGCCATACTTGACAAGTCCTGAAGTAGGGAAAATCTTATATCTTTACCTGGTGGTTAGTAACCACTCGGTAAGTTTGGTCTTAGTAAAAGAAGACGTAGAGAGTATCCACCGTCTCATCTACTACACTAACAAAGCATTATTAGATACCGAGACAAGTTACTCTCTACCTAAGAAGCTGGCACTAGCACTGGTAATGGCAGCAAGAAAACTGCGACCATACTTTCAAGCTCACCAGGTCATAATACTAACAAATCAGTCCTTGGGACAGATTCTGCACCAGCCCAACATATCAAGTCAACTAGTAAAATAATCAGTTGAGCTCAACGAATATGAAATCAACTACCAACCCAAGAAAGCAATAAAGAGGCAGGCCGTAGCAGACTTTATAGTTAGAAGGTCAGTGACCGAGCACCTCTTCATCCACCAAATTATAGAATGATATTCTGATCAGAGACGAGAAGATCCAGCCACCTTAGAGAGGATCAAGCTAACCTTAAGCCTCTTCATTGACAAAGCTTCAAATACACAAAATGAGAAGTTGGCGCTGGCGTTATTCTCGTAAGTCTAGAAGGGGATGAGATAATGTATTCCTTAAAATTTAATTTTAAATTTATTAAAATGAGGCAAAGTACGAAGCTTTAATTGCAGGGATCAAGTTGGCTCGGGCATTAGGAATCACATACTTGAATATTCACTGTGATTCCCAACTAATAGTTAACCAAGTTAAGGACAGTTCCAGGTCCAAGAGAATAACATGCAGGTTTATTTAGAAAAAGCAAGGGAATTCTTGAGCTCTCTAAAAACTGTCAAAATAAAACAGATCCCAAGATTAAAAAATTTTAGAGCCAACATATTGGTAAAATTGGCCTCAACCTTTAAAAGAAGTATTCCAACCTTAGTCTTAATTGAAATACTGGAAAAAAGGGGCACAAATGAAAGCATCGATTGAGCTTGCATAGCTCAAGTTGACTCTCCTTCCTATTAGATTAAAGAGATCAAGTCTTATATACAAGAAGGAAAGCTCCCAAATGACAAAGATGATGCCAGAAAGATTAAAAATAGGTCAGCGTAGTACACTGTTATTGATGGAGAATTGTACAAATGAGGTTATAGTACCTAATATCTAAAATGCTTTAGACCCGACAAAATGGCTCGAGTTCTAGAAGCAATTCACTAAAGAGTCTGTGGTGGATATAGGGGAGCTCAATCCATGACATAAAAGATCTTGAGGCAATGATATTACTAGCCAACACTCTCACAGGATGCATCTCAAGTGGTTAAAACTTGCCACAAATGCCAAACGTACGAAAACATTTTAAGGCAACCCCCTGAGAAGCTCACAATTGTAACAAGTTTCTGGCCATTCTCCTAATGGGGATTAGTTCTTATTGGACCCCTACCTCCAGCTCGAGCTAACACAAAATATGTTATTGTGGTTATAAACTACTTCATTAAATGGGTAAAAAGTGAGCCATTAGCCACCATTACTGAAAGGAGGGTCACGATATTTGTTAAGTATAATATTATTTACCGATTCAGAGTGCCTCAAGTGCTTATCACAAACAATGAAAAGTAATTTGATAACACAAGCTTCAAAGAATTCTGCTAAGATTTCTCAATCGATCTCAGATTTATAATGCCTACTCATCCAAAAGCTAACGGACAAGTAGAAGCCGCCAATAAGGTTATCAAGAAGACACTCAAGAAGAAGCTTAAATAGCACAAAGGTGTATAGATTGACAAATTTCCCAAGGTCTTCTGGGTATATAGAATTACCCCAAAGGTAGCCATAGACGAAACTCTCTATAACCTAACTTTTGGATGCAAAGTAATATTCCCATCGAGGTCGACATAGCAGCTTTTGAATTAGCAACTATGATGAAACGTCCAATGATCAGAGCCTATGCTTGGAGTTAGATTTGCTTGAAGAAAGAATGAATTTGATGATGATAAGGGTAGTAACCTACCAGCAAAAGCTAGCCAGATACTACAACAAAAACGTTCAACATTACTCTTTTCAAGTCGGTGACTGAGCCTTAAAACAAGTAACTCTAAACACAAAAATACCAGAAGAATGTATTATTGAAGCTAATTGGGAAGAACCGTACAAAGTCATTCACATCCTTAGGCCCGGAGTCTACAAGTTAGAATCTCCAACTAGGAATAGGGTCAGGAAACCATGGAATACTGAAATAAATAAAGCTATTATTTTTCTCCAAAACAATTACTAACAGATAACTCCAAGTCAAGGAAATAATGATCCATCAACGTCTCAGGGTAATATTTTTTCAAAGCCTAAATATGGGTGACTTGGTTCTTAGACGTTTGTCCGATCTCATCCTCAGCTCGAATAAGCCCTAGGCACGAGCTTAGGATGAACAAGAGCGAAAAGGTTCTTCGGTGATTCTATTTTAAAAAGTTTTGGAGTAATAACCTCCTAAAGCCCAAAGAATGAGTGACTTAGTTCCTAAATGTCTATCTTTCAAAAGTGTTGAGGTAATCTCCCCGTAAAACTCAAATATAGCTGACCTGATTCATAGACATTCGGCTGAGATAATATCATCCTTAGCTCGAGTAAACTTTGAGCATGATCTCAATACGTGTAAGAGTAAAAAATTTCTCAGACAGTTATGTTTTACAAATGTCTCAAGGTAATATCCTCCCAAAGCTCAAATATAGGTGACCTGGTTCCTAGACGTTCGACCTAAGATAATATCATTCTCAGCTCGAGTAAGCCCTGAGCATGATTTCAAGACATATAAAAGCAAAAAAGTTCTCGGACAATTATGTTTTACAAACATATTGGGGTAATTACCTCACAAAGCCCAAAAATGGGTCACTTAGTTCTCAGACGCTTATTTCTTAAACATCTCAGAATAATCCCATCTCAAAGCCTAAATATAAGTGATATGGTTTTCAAACGATCGCTCGGGTGATATAATCATCAGCTCAAATAAGCCCTAAGCAAGATCTTAGGACGTACAAGAGTAAAAATGTTATCAAAAAATCAAACTCCATCATCATCTAGTGATGACACTATCCATAGCTCAAATAAGTTCTAAGCAAGACCTCAGCTAAGAGCAAGCAATGTTCTTAGAGGGCTAAACCCTTAAATCATCTTGAAATGATAATATCTACAACTCGAAAAAGGTCTTTGGTACAATATAAAAATGAAACGTACAAGGGCACAATTACTTGTCAATGATTACGATCAAGGAACATCGTCTACAATCCTCTCAAATCTTAAAAATGAAATCAAGAAACACAAGGAAAGTTAAGTCTCAAACTATTACTAGTAACAACTTGAAGCCAATAGGTTAAATGCGAGACATAAAAGTCAACAAATCATGGGTTATTCATTCAACTTAGTTCAAGTCTAGTTTCTTTTGGAAGCATTATGTACTCTGATAACTATTGAATTAAATGTTGGATATCAAAGAGAATGTGATAAAAAGTAAGGCGACACAAAGCTTATAAATCTGAAATATTCTATTAATGAACAAGTTCTATACAAAAGGTTCATTACATTATATATAAAAATAAAAAAATAAAAAAACTAAGTCCAATTGATCTAGTGTATTGAGTGAGTGGTCGGATTAACCTTAGGATTCGAGATTGAAAGAGCCTCAGGAGCAGAGCTTAAAGGGGCCTCAGCAACAAGAACCAAAGAAGCAACAGTGGGAGCAACAACTTTGGTAGAGGAGACTTCTACCACCTCAGCAAAAGAAAATTTTACCGGCTTGATCATAGTAGCATTATGCGGCAAGGATGAGGGGCTAATGATGGATTCCATAAAAGGCACATACGAGATCTTCAAGTTGAGATGATTCTCCTATTCTGGAAGAATCCCTTCGGAAGACTCCCCATCTTGGTGCGAAGGCTCCCTCCCCAGGGCTTCATATAGCCAATTCAGATTAAGGTGAGGATACTCATCTTGCAGCGTCTCGCATGTCAGATCAATGCTTTTATTAACCTGATCATAGAGCAGAGTTTGCATTATTTTGTCGTCCTCCTCAATCTGCTTGCATAATAGTAAATTTTACCGCCTCTCCACATCCAAGCTTTGCTGAAGCTCTCCACGCTCCCTCTTAAATTCCTGAAGACACCTCTAGTCCTTCTTTATTAGCCCGTTAAGCTCTGACTTCAGCGAGCTCAACCTCTTATTAGCTTCGGCAAAAGAAGACTCTACTGTAGCTAACCTGAATTAGAGCTCCTCTTGCTCATAAACCCACTTTCCCATGTTGAATTTGAACTTGGTCATCTCTATGACCAAGTCCTGTTCTACCTTTTCGACTCTCTTTTCAGTCTTCGATGCCCTAGAAAAATCCTCCATGATGGCACCTTATTGCAAAACCATTATATAAAGCTGAAAATCACCAACACAAAATGGTCATAAGTAAAATTAAAAGAAAACTTCTCTTCTACAACGCTAAGAGGAAATCAACTCACCTAACTCAACCACTTTAGTTGGTAGTTTAACAACGTATCGCTCGAAATTCCAGCCAGATCCTTTGAATATTTGTGGCTGATACTCTAGGCTTGCTGGTAGATACAAGGCAAGAAATGTGCAAAAAAATTCCTCTTCCTAACATGAAGGTTCTCGAGAAGAAGTTTAGCTATCTCAACCAATTCCTTATCAAGTTAGCCCAACATCTGCTTCTTTTTCTAAGGCTTGTCCTTGAGCGTAGCAGCCTAACCTTCCGTTTTCCTTTCCCTTATCCACTAGAGGAGCGGGAAGAGGAGGCACCTAATTTCAAATCACCACTCCTTTGTTGGGAGCTTAGGAGCGAGTTGAGCTGAAGGGTCCAACAACTTTAGAAGATCCCGAGGTCTTAGCTGAACCTTTGGAGGCAGTCTTTAGAGGCTAAGGAGCTTTCTCAGTTCTCTTCCCCTTCTCCAACTTTTTCAAGATCTCAAAGAGGTTAGAAGTTAATTCCTTGGGAGCCATTCCTCCTGTAAGGTAGATAATATTAAAGTTAGGTAAGGAAGTACAAATATAAGGGAAAGATAGCAAGTCAAATATTTACCCCTTATAGCTTTTTTTGAGGCTAATTAACTCTTAAAAACATAGAAACCCACGAGACCCGACAAGACCATGCCATCATCTAAGAGTAAAGTTCTTTAGTCAGATGTAAATGATCTACCTAGTCTCACGCTCTCTTTGCTAATGAGATCTAGCTTTGGTGTATTACTCTGGGTGACGGCCTTTCCAAGAAGTTATAGCACCTGAGTGTTAGGGTTGGAGTTCTAGTCTCCATTGACGAAGAACCACTTGTTCTTCCAGTTTTTATTATTGGAAAGGTTACCAGTGATGAGGTTTTGTTTCTTGGAGCGGTTTTGAAGATAATACCAACTTGGATTTTTTATGGGATTTCTTTTTAGTATGAACATGTATTCAATTTCTTCAAGAGAAGGGTCAAAGTCAAAAATTTGGTACCATAAAACGAATAGGCCAATCAAGATTCTCCAACTATTTAGGTTTAATTAGTAAAGGGAAATCTTAAAAGAGTCAAGAACTCAAGCAAAATAAGGTTGGAGAGGAAGCCTAACACCTAGGTGAAATAGTTCCTCATTGAAAGCAATCTCCCCCTCAAGTAGATAGCTGGGAAGCTCATCCGCCTCAAGAACTCTCAAATAAATTCCTCAATGACGTTATAACACCTAGTATAGACCTTTAAATCCAACTCCATGGTACTAGAGACGAACTAATACTCCTTATATAGAGTCAAATTCCACCTCACAAAGACCAAGGGAGGCCTAAGTACAACGGTCAACTCTTCTTCAGAGTTATTTTCCTTGAAAACAGTAACGTTATCAACAGAATCCATCTATGTTTATATAGAAAGAAAATAGGCAGTTAAAAGCTACTCCAAGATCAATAACAACTAGCAAAGTTAATACTTAAGGTCTCTAATCCTAAAAATTTATTATCTAACAATTGTCACAACCAAATAATAATGCAACTACAAATTTGACAATGTCAAGTAGAGAGAAAATACCGAGATTTACTAGTTGTTGTTGTTGAAAAAAAAAAGCTCGAAATCATTGTTTGAAGCTTGAGTTTTGTTGCTGTTGAAATTGCTTGAAACACAGAGAAAGTAAGGGCGTAAAATGAAGACAAAAAGGGTAGAAAAATAATAGAAAAAGGGTATTTAAAGAAGTAGAATAACCCCAACCGTCGATACATGTTGTTGATAAAGGGCAGGATAATGCCACATTGAAAGAGTAGCTAAGAGAACGTTCTTTATTAATGTAAAAAAGAAGCTGCCATTATTAAGGCCAGCAGAATCTCTTAGGGCTCAAAACGTAGTGATTCCAAGAATCAACTATGACCTACCACGTATGGAAGGCTAGTGAATTTCAAGTTGAAATTTAATTCTAACAGGTGTATGTGTCTTTTCAGATAACAGCTTTTAGTTTTTGTTAAAAATAGTTATTTTTTACTAAAACTAGGTGGCTTGATGTTGGGTATACATTCTAGAGAGCTCATAATATAATCTCATAAAGAGATGAATAATATTCCGAGACCTGACTTAACCCGAGAAGAACTGCCTAGAGGATAACAAGAACCTCAGGTAGGATGAGGGACGAGGCGACCCAAGGTCAAACGAAAAAAACCCCAAGAGCAATCAAGTTTGAGGCCTCTTAAAGTCATGTTAGAGGCTTCAGATCGGAACCTTATTCTAAGACTTTTTAACAAGGTCTCGAACACAACCAATAAAGGTCTCAAGAATATAATATCTAGACTCATCTTAGGTGAATGAAGGAGCCTCGAATGAGGGCCTCTAAGACCTCCTAACTATTATAAAAGAAAGATTTGATTCTTTACAAATTATATTCAAATTCTTCTATAATAATGATTCTTAACTTAGTGAAGGTATTTCATAATAAGGATTCTATACCTAGTAAATACATTTTGCAAGAAGGGTTTATAATCTATAAAATCCAAAAACCGATGCTTATCAAATAGAATTTTCGCTATTCTCACTTAATGAGATTTTATTTCTAGATTTCATAAAATTCTACTAAACGTGTGAAGATCTTATTTCTAGATTTCATAAAATTCTACTAAACGTGTGAGATGTAAATATCTATAAAAGGAGGCCTAGGACAAACAAGTACGCATTATGAAATCTTGGCATTAAAAGCATGTATTATATTTTTCTTATTGTAAAGAAAAACTCTGACTTAAGTATTAAAGGGTTTTCGTAGAATCACCAGGTTTTTTACTCCTTTAACTTTCAATTGTGAGCGCAGATTAAGTAAACAATTGAGTAAAGAATAAAAAAAAATCATTGATAAAACACAAAATCTAAGAAATGATTTTTGTTATATCAATATATAACAAGAATAAAACAACCACTACATAATTAATTTATAAGTGGAAAAGATGACAATATCAATCAACAATTAGAAGGCATGGATATTACAACATTGTATTTATCAACATGGGTAAGATGCAAAAAGTAATGTTAAAATGATTGATATACCTAATTTTTTTTTTATATTGACACATTAATTAAGATTCTACCAAGAACTATAATAGCATAATCTAAAATTATGCTTAATATAGAATTTATATTAACATTATCACATATAACAATCTAAAAGGCAGATATTTACATGAACACTATAATAATACATTCTAAGAATCTACTCACATAGAGTTTACATAAACATTATAATAGCTCATTTTTAAAATCTATTCACACATTAGAAAATTCATACTCTCATTCACATATCGAAAAGTTACTCACAAATTAAAATTTATGCTTCTATTAATATCTCAAAAACCTTCACATAAATTAGGAGATTTTAACTTTCACCTTATTATTATTATTGAGAGAATTTCTTTTCCGAACATCTGGGAATCGAATCACTACAAGGTCAAAAAAATGTGTACAAATGACATCTCATATACCCATACGGCATCTCCTACACCCCTTCATCTTCTTATATAAACATATAATGGTACTTTTGTTCAAAATATTGATGATGACTATTATTAAATGCAAAATAAATAAATATAAAACTAATTTAATTATCTAAATTGATTTTTTTATTATTATAAAATAAAAAACCTCTATTATTAAATGCCATCACTTGTTATTTTTGGTTGTCAATGGTTATCATTTACTAATGTCATTATCAGTACTGAAAAATTGTCATTCCCCAACCCAATCTACGTAATTGTACCATTTAATTAGCATTTGAGTTTTTATTTGTGCTCAGCAAACGATGACAACCGATGATGCATCGTCCTAATATAAACTGTGACGGTTATATGCTATTGTTTTATAATATAAAATTATTTTATATTATAATTTTTTTCATTATTATTAAGATTAGAATTTTTTAATTTTTAAAAATTTAATAAGATAAAAATTAATACGACGTCAAAATAATTTATTTTTCTCTTTGGTAATACTAAGTTGATTAAATTTTAGTTAAGTCTTTACCCACTTTATTATTTGCCAGTACAAATTTACATAGATATAATTATATATATAATATATTAAAGAAAAGAAGTAAAATTGTATTTATTATTAATTTAAATTATTAACAAATTAAAAATAATATCTTTAATAAAGAGGGAGAGAGAGAGAAAAAAAAAATTGATACTGACGAATTTAATTTTTGAGTAATTTAATTAATTAAATGATATAATAAAATAAGAGTAATATTATATATCATGATGGATGAGCATGAATCTCTTTGATCGTCCACACGCACGCCACGTATTAAAAGCACACGAATGTCATTCTAATGCGTGACAACATACTATTAAATTCCCCCATAAAAAATATCTTCCAAAACGAACCGTTCTCCCTTGCCTTCGAAAAACGCGAATCTCTCTCTTTCTTTTTCTCTCTCTTCGATAGCGAAATCGAATTACGAAAAAACAAAACAAAACCAAAACCACATTTAAAAGAACGGATCCGAGAACTACGCACCAGAATAAATGAAACCCTAGACCTAGCAGCGTCTTATCCTCTCTCTTCTTCGTCTTTACGGCCCCGCGTGAACACTGAAAACTAATTAGATTTCAGTAATTAGGGTTAGGGTTTTTCTTTTATGCAGAGGAGCATGCGAAGCGTTATATTGGAATTAGAGGTAGGGTTAAGGTAACGGTTGTGTTTTGTCTCAAATGATGGAATGTGGCGGTGGTGGAGGTGGTGGTGGTTGTTG
The DNA here is from genome assembly GCA_035584115.1 of Cedrela odorata. Classification (NCBI taxonomy): domain Eukaryota; kingdom Viridiplantae; phylum Streptophyta; class Magnoliopsida; order Sapindales; family Meliaceae; genus Cedrela; species Cedrela odorata. Next base: position 7,983,713 of record JAXCLQ010000002.1, on the reverse strand, counting down.
GTGGTGATGAGCGGAGATTTTCGATGTCACGAGCAGAAGAAGATGATGGGTAGGGGTGCGGACGGGGGTTGTGGCACCGAGGAGAGGCCTTGTCGACCTGCCGTTCCTAAAATTCCGGCGAAAATTTCGGAAACTAAGAACCATACAGTTTCGATTGACGTCTTCTCCCAGGCTCGGAAATCACTTTCTGAGCTGTCCCCATTTGATGTTGGTGAAGAAGGAGTATTGAGGGAGACTAATTTGCCAGCTGGTTTAGCCAGTTTGTTGAAGCAAAATGATAGTAGAAAGCGGCACAAGAAGTCGCATTCAAGTGCGGATAAGAAGTCTTCTGGCAAGAGTGAGAGGTTAAAAGGAACCAGCATTTGGGTCGAGACTGAAGAGTATTTTAGGGACTTGGCATTGTCTGATGTAGATGCATTATCTGAAGTAGCTTCTTTAAGTTCCTTAGCTTGTAAGAAGTGTTTTCTGATTCCATTTTGTGTAAATGATAATGGAGATAATGTGAATGTGTGTTTGAATGCGAATGTGACTGGAAGTGAGTGTGTGAGTTGTGGGAATGGAGATGTTGACGCAGTTCTTCATGAGGAAGAGGTTAAAGAGCAGAGAAAAGAGGATGAGAAAATAAAGGGTGAGAAGCAGCTTACGGAGATTGACAGTTTGCCAGAGGATAGTTTGATTAAAGAAGAGAAGAATTGTATTTCAGATTCGTATGTAGGTTTAGAGTGGCTTTTAGGTTGTAGGACTAGGGCTTTGTTAACTTCGGAGCGACCTTCAAAAAAGAGGAAGCTTTTAGGTGGTGATGCAGGATTGGAGAAAATTTTGATTGGTTGTCCTTGTGAAGGGAACTCAGGCTTATGCGACTTATGCTGCACTGGTGATATGGGAAAAGAGTTGAACAAATTGATTGTTTGCAGTTCTTGTAAGGTTGCAGTTCATCAGAAGTGTTATGGTGTGCAAGAGGACGTAGATGGGTCTTGGTTGTGTTCTTGGTGCAAGAAGAAGAATGGTAGTGGTCATTCAGTAAAACGGCCATGTGTTCTTTGCTCCAAGCAGGGGGGTGCCTTGAAACCTGTTCATGGTCGGTCCGAGGAGTTTGCTCACTTGTTTTGTTCTCTGTTGATGCCTGAAGTCTATATAGAGGACGTTTTGAAGATGGAGCCTATTATGAATGTGGGAGGAATAAAAATAAGCCAGATGAAATTAGTGTGCAACGTATGCAAAGTCAAGTGTGGAGCTTGTGTCCGGTGCAGTCATGGTATGCTCTGTTGGTTACTTTTTATACCATTCTGCATTTTTTTTTTTGCTGGTACAATTGGAGAGCATGCTAGTAATTGAAATCTGTGGCTTACACATCACCTGATAAATTACCGTATCAGTATCTTCTGTCATCTCATGCAAGTTGTATGGTGTTGAATTCTGTACTAATATTTTCTTTTTAAAAAATTCACTTTGTATTTATCTCCCATTAAGCAGATGGCTGGTGTTAATGAATTTTTTCTTTTAAATGACATATATTACTGGTTCTAGTTAAAGATTAATGCATGAACTCTTATTCTACTTTCGAGTATTTAACATATAAATGCCATTTATATTGATGCTTCATGCTTTATATAAGACTTCATACATTGTAAAAGTTCACACATTGTTTATCACCTGTAGTTTGAATAGAGGTGTCCATATTAATCTGTATGGCTCTTCCTCTCTCATGCACTTGCACATCTCTTTTTGGGATTTATTAACTTATATTAGTATTGCAATGTGATTTGACTATGATTGCCTTGATAAGTTTTGTTATGAGTTTATGCTTGAAGAATTTACTCTCTCTCTCTCTCTATATATATATACAGAGTGCAAAGATCAACATGCCACTCCATTGCACTAAACAATGGTGGGATACATAATTGAGTTGGATGCACATTTTTCTTCTGGATGCACCTGATGGCCTGATTTAATTGTAGATTTGACTTTGTAGTTAAGAGTTTTAATACATTTTATTTTTTGGAGACCAACAGAGGCAAAGGACCTTAAAATTTTTTAAGGTTATTGAGAAGGATGTGTTTACTGCCATATGTTGTTATTCAGCTCTATTAATTTTAACATTGTTTTAAATGCTGGAACTTAACTGAAAACGAGGTGGTTAGGTTTTGGTTAATCTGAAAACATCCTTGATTGCAAATATGTTGACCATCTTTTCACATTTAGTTCTCTGTTATGGTGTGATATTTTTCAGATGACACTATTTGATCTTACCTGCAATCCGTTTTTTGTTTTTTTGGGTCAACGAAAAACAAAATACCTGCAATCTTTTCTTTTTGAGTAATTTGTGAAGTGTACAAAACAACATCTGTGTTGAATATGAAAGCAAGAGGTCATATATGATAGAACCTAGGTTTACATTAATTACCAGTGATGCATACTTCTGTGAAGGCACTCTGAAGACAGTTGAATATGGGACCAAAAGGTTGAGGCAACTGAGACTTTGTTGTAGGGCTCATTTAAAATTCTCATTACGTTTTTTCAAGCTTCAAATTCTTCTCCAATGTCATCTAATGTCCTATGCTCAGCTTCCTTTCATGGTTCACAAGAATTTATGGTGTGATGTTCACTGGGAAGCTTATTGTCAAGAGAAAACAGCTACTACTAAAATCTTGATAAGGTTTAGGTAGTCTGCGAAGTCATGCTTTCTTTTAGGTGACAAATCGGGAGTCTGAGATCATTTCTCTATACTGCACCTTACTGAAACAGGGGTTTCCTCCACAACTATTCCTCTCCTGCTAATCTGTTGTAAAACTTTAGAGCATAGAGTACCAACTGTTATATTTTACTTATTTTTTATGCACCTCAGCTGCTCTAGTTAAATTGGAAAATGTCAATTTGTGCTCTAGGGCCTGCTTTCAGGAAATGAGCTTTGCATGGTTTTCATTTTACTTAAAAAGTGTTATTTGTGTGTACATATGGGTGTATACATTAGTGGTATCATGTTTAGTATTTTGCAAGGGCCTTAACCAAGTATGGGTACTCTATGTTAAAATTTGAACAGTGGGTAAAAGAAAGGTATCCATTGCTGTTATTTGTTTATTCTCACATGCTTCTTACATGCTATTGTTTATCATTTGAATTTTGGTAGGGATTTAGGAGGTTGTATGTGCAATGTTAGGACTTGTCATAGAAGGAAATAGCCCTAGAATATCGTTGTTTTTGTACTTCTGTTAATTGAGCAAGTTTCTTTTCCTTATTTGTTCTGTCAGCTGGCTGCTTTAATGTTTTTCTTAATTAGGTGCGAGCTGTGTTGATTGGAAGGTCTATTTAAAGGTTCATGGTCTGTTATAGGTCTTAACAATATTTGGTTATTAAAGGTTTTGAGATTAAGATTTCTATTGCATTAGATTGTTGAGTTTGCATGCGAGTGTACCTTTTGCATGCCTTCTAGAAAATCAATATGCTCTTGTGATGGTGGGGTACTCTGTCTTGAGTTCCTGGTTCTTGCTGTACCATTTACTCATCTTATTGGGTCAGTAATATATATATACATATATATATTAATTTTCCTTCCATTAATATGATTTTTCTATTGTTGGTTTGTTCAGGAACTTGTAGAGCTTCTTTCCATCCTATATGTGCGAGGGAGGCAAGACACAGATTGGAGGTTTGGGGAAAGTATGGATGTGATAATGTAAGCCTATTCTAATTTTGTCCTAGAATCTGAAATTTTCCAGTTGTCATATATTTTATATTTTCTGATTAAAATGACTCATGTTTTTGTGCTTTTACAGGTAGAGATGCGTGCTTTTTGCTCAAAACACTCAGATATCCATGATAGTAGTGGTACTCCATGCATAGGAGGTCCTTGTTTAGCTATTGACAGTGACTCTCCTGCTTCCAGAAATCTTCAAGGGACATTGTCGATGAACAAATTACACAAGTTGAAGATTTCTCGCAAAAATGGCGAGAAAATTGGGGTTCACATGGAAACTTCTGATGCGAATACTGTTAGATTCTGTGATAGTGAAGAATCTGGATTTTCTGATTCTAGATTAAATGGTGCACCTATGTCAAAATGTGGCGAGTCACAGCAATTTACAAATACAGGGATGTTGGACAAAAGTGATAATGAGGATGTTAATCCATCTGACACCCTAAATTTCATGCTGATTTTGAAGAAGGTACTAAGAAAATATTTTCGGAAGCAGTTGATTACATATTTCTGAAGACTTTATTTTAGCTTCACCTTGTTCATTGTCTAACATCTGTTTAATCATGCAGTTAATTGATCGGGGAAAAGTCAGTGTGAAAGATTTAGCATCAGCTATTGGAATTTCGCCTGATTTGTTGAATACAACACTTGCTGTAATTAACTTTATGCCTTTAATCAGTTTCTGAAAGTAATATTAAAAGTTCGTAATTTCTCTTTATCTCACCATCTTTTTAAAAATTTTCTTATGTGACTTTTGGCATTCTTCCTAAAGGATGGTAGCTTGGCCCCTGACATGCGATGCAAAATAGTGGTATGGCTTAGAAATCATGCTTATTTAGGAGGCTTGCTGAAAAATTTCAAACTTAAGATAAAATCCTCAATGTCGTCCAAGGTTGACACTGGAAACAGTGATTCTGATGGTCTAATCGAATCAGAGTCTGACATTACAGATCCTGTTCCTGTCAAGTCAGTTCCTCCACGTAGAAGAACCAAAAGCAGCATTAGAATTTTGAAGGATAATAAAATAGTGTGCTCATCTGAGGAGATTTTCATTGAAAATGGGATAGCAATGGATCAGGTTAAAATGGATCAACTATATAGAGAAGAACCCGCAATTCTGAGTAAAGTATCCATACATGACGCCACTGAAAAGGTAACTTTATTCTATTGCAATTATTTGCTTCAGAACTTTGTGTATCATTGTGGTTTGTAGATTTTGTAATTGTGTCAAGTGATGTCAATTGTTAGCTTTGCTTACTGGATTAATAAAAAGCGACAAATTGTTTTTTAGTTTAGGAAGTTATGTTGTCTTGTCAGTTTGGCATCCTCCTGCTCGAAGTTGGATATATGATCTTGCCAGCGTTGGCAACTAGCCAGTAACTTCTTACGTTATCTGATCTTTTTATCTTTCATATCATTATGTTTGTTTACTAAAAATTTTCCTCCTAGATGCAGTGTCTCCTATTCAAATATCTTAATCATTAAATTTTTCTGTTTTTCCTAGAACAACTTCACTGTATTTTAGTTTTTTCAATAAGTTCAATAAAGTTTGTTTCTTCGTTACACTTAAATAGTCTGGAAATTGTAAAAGAGCATTGGTCTTCATGTGGGACGAGGCAGGGGTGGATTGAAAATGTAAAGGTTGATGCTTATTGGTCTTGATCCCTCTTCTGTTTCTCATTTTGAGCTCCGCTCATGGTTGATGAGATGTGTTTAGGGAGTGGTTAGGTAATTATGTTCTTTTCTTAGTAAGATCTTACTTTTGTTTAAGTCCAGAAGGTCCTGAAGTTGATGTCATTGTATATCATGAATTATGTAGGTATAGAATTTTTATGCAACTGGAAAGTTGGTTTCTTCAGGCTCTTTTTAGACAGGTACCTTCTCAAATGTCCTGCCCTCCGGAATTCTTGACATCCTCTAATGTTATAGTTGGTCCAATCTTGCACAGTCTTCTGTAATGCTGCAGTTGAGAGTTCCGACAGTTGTGGCTTGACAGCCACATTCACATTTTTTATGTAAAAAGTAGAAGCTCATTTTGAAATGACATTATATGATTGTTTCAGTTCTAAACCTTAATTTAGGCATTCTATGAACGATGGAATGGTTTTCCCCAGTGTACTGGTCTGATGATGAAACAAATTTATTTAAAAGAGTGAGGGTTTGTTTGGGTGTACATGTGCAATAATTTTAGGATGGGCATAAGAGCAGAATGATTAATGGCGATTATGTCTGAACTAAAACTGTGCCCTCAACTATCTCCCACTCGTGTGTTATGTTATCTGGTTGCTCATGGTTCATTGCTAGCTCTGTCATTCAGCTGTCCATTTTTGCTTGTAAAGTTGAGAGAGTATGACTATGCTGCATATTTTTGCTTCTATTTTTATAAGTATTTTTTTGGTTGGCTTAGGCTACAGTTTTATTTTTTTCTTACATTTATTTTCTAGTTAGTGCAGAATCCAACAGATCCTGATGGGTTTGAGGATTCTCTGGTACGATGTTCTCCCAAGTCTGAAGGTATGGTTTCCTGAATTACTTTCCTCTCTAATACCTCTTTTGTCAGTCCAAAGTTGTCCTTTTGTTCAAATGTCACCCATATTTAGTTTTCTCAATTTAGAACTCTGTTAAGTCCATTTGGTGGGTGGTTGTTTTTCTCTTCAGAAAGAGTTCCAGTGTCCTATTTTGGTGAGAAACATGACCTAGTTGTCTGATATTGGTTTTTAAAAGGAAACTAAGACTACAAAAAAGCCTATAGTAATTTTCTGCAACATCCCATTTGTGTTAGTGAAGTTGCAACTGAACTGAGTTTTTTGGACTTGCTACATTAGCCATGCTATAGTTCTCTTATTGAAATTTTCAAATTTAGCATATCAAACAGCTTGTCATTGTTGATCAGCTTCTGTTGTGTGTATTCATCTTTGTTTGTGTGGACAAGCTGTTTACCCACTTGTAAATGTCCGTACATTTAGTTCAAGTAAACTCTATTTCGTGGGGGGTGGGGTGGTTGGTGGATGATTCTGTAGTGAGTTTGATTTATCAAACCAGGCAATCATCTTGCTTTGTGCAACTTTATTTATTTTTAGCCACTTGTATGTATATTGTGATTGTCTAAAATTTTTTTTTGACACAAACAGTATATATTGAACAGGCTGTACTGCTAAACCCTCAGATTGCGGCTTTTCTGTAAGGTGTGAGTTGGAGGAGTCTGCCATTTCTCAGCAGAATAATATGCTCAATGCAGATCAGGAAAATCCCATTTGTTCAGCAATTAATCTACTTGCTCCTGACTTCACGTAAGCTCTTCAAAATCAAAAAATTTCGTATCTGCGAAGTGTAGAATTTTCCATTAGGTGGTGTTTATTTGAATGCTGCAAAATGCATGTATTGATTTCTAGTGCAGAAGATGTGTGACCTGATTAAAAATATTCTGTATATTTTACATTTTGTGTTGCAGAAAAGCAGAACCATCTTCTGGCTTTTATGTGCACCCCTATATCCACAAGACATTGCAGATGCATAGTGGGATGCTTTCAGGGAAAAAACTACACGAGTTTGATGGTAAAATTGGTTCCTAATTTTATGATGAATTTTTTTTTTCCTTCTGTTTCCTGCATGCTATTTTTGGATTGCTTCTAACAGATTTTTTCATATGGCAGGTCCAGGAGATGGAGAAACCTCCCATCTGGAGGCATCTTCCACTACCAGTGTCTGTTGTAATCACCAAGGTCGACATTCGAAGTGCAATGACATGATCTTTAATTCTGATGGAATAAATTTGGAGCAGTTGGTTAAGGCTAGAACACGGGGAGTTCTAGAACTGTCACCCATGGACGAAGTGGAGGGGGAAATTATTTATTTTCAGCATAGGTTACTTGGCAATGCAGCTGCAAGAAAGCAGTTTGCTGGTCTCTCCTCTCTTCCGCTTTTAAGTTTTTTTGCACACGTGTATTGTCATTTTTCTTGTTTCTTTTATTTATTTATTTTCTCTCATTCCTTCCTGGTTTTTTTATTCCCACCACCCCAAAACCAAAATAAAGGTTGGGATCTTTTGAGTTGGCTGAATTAAATGTTACCTTTTGAATTTAGGCCTTAACCATTGCATTAAATGGGATAAGGGGTCGGGGATGTGTCCAAACCTTATTAAATAAAGGGCATTGAAAATGTTCCATCCCATTTTTTGTGCTGTCTGATGCTGAATTTTTTTTTTTTTTTGAACTGTTTTGCAGACAATTTAGTTTGCAAGGTTGCTAAGAGTCTACCACTGGAGATTGATGTGGCACATAGGCGACGATGGGATGCTGTGCTTGTTAACCAGTATCTCTGTGAGCTTAGAGAAGCAAAAAAGCAGGGTAGGAAAGAGAAAAGGCATAAGGAAGCCCAGGCTGTGCTAGCTGCCGCAACTGCTGCTGCGGCAGCTTCTTCTAGGATTTCATCATTTAGAAAGGACTCCCTTGAAGAATCTCTATCACAGGAGGTTGTTATCCTGCCATTGATATTATGCTTTCATTTCTTAGTTATCTTCTTCCTCTGGATTGATTCTATTTGTTATTCTGGATATTGTTTATTATTGTGTTTTTCCCTCTTTTTCTTGGCAGAACTTGTTGAAGTTGAATTCTCATAATGGGAGGGCTGCCATTAGCTCACAGGTGATGTCTCGGGCAAAAGAGACACTTTCAAGGGTGGCTGGCTCAAAGGTCTCATCAGAAAAGTACTCTGATTTTCTCCAATCAGTCTCAGATATTTCTAAAGAACATCCTAGATCATGTGACATTTGTAGACGGTCTGAGACAATATTGAACACTATTTTGGTCTGTTCCAGTTGCAAGGTCATCTAGCCTGAGCCATAGCTTTTTCTTTTGGAAAGTTTATTATATTTTGGTTCTTTGTTTTGACTAAGCCCTTCTGCTGACAGGTTGCAGTTCACTTGGATTGCTATCGTAGTGTTAAAGAATCTACAGGTCCTTGGTGCTGTGAATTATGTGAAGAATTATTATCATCTAGATCCTCTGGAGCTCCATCTGTTAATTTCTGGGAGAAACCGTACTTTGTTGCAGAATGTTGTTTATGTGGTGGCACTACAGGTGCTTTTAGGAAATCTGCTGATGGTCAGTGGGTTCATGCCTTCTGTGTTGAGGTGAAATTTTAAGTTGGCAATTAGTAATTGATTGCTTATCTTTTTTTTATTCTCCTTGTTTTTGACAAAATTCATTTGACTTTGATCTCTACTTTGTGCTGTAGTGGGTTTTTGAGTCAACATTTAGAAGGGGACAAGTAAATCCTGTTGCAGGAATGGTATGTGCTTATCTTAGATGGTGGCATAAATATTGTTCTCATCATTCAGTTCACTTCTGTTTGCATGCAGAATTCTGAAGAAATATTTAGTGTTATTTTTCACAAGGCATGGAATTGTATTCTCTGTGGAAGTTTATTAGTAACCCTGCCTTAATCTTGTGTAATGCTTACCACTATGGTTAATGGAACTGCAGGAGACAGTTTCAAAGGGTATTGATGTTTGTTGCATCTGCCGGCGCAAACATGGCATCTGCATAAAGGTGAGGTTTGCATTGTGTTTTCATTAATTATTTTGTTAAGTTTCAATCAACTTGTGTGTTAAACTAGAATTTTGTTGATGCAGTGTAACTATGGTCACTGTCAGACCACATTTCATCCTACATGTGCTAGAAGTGCCGGGTTCTACATGAATATTAAGTCTGCTGGTGGCAATTTCCAGCACAAGGCTTATTGCGAAAAGCATAGCTTGGAGCAGAGAATGAAGGTCTGCCTTTGTGCTTGCATATAAGTTAATAATATTTTTCTATGGTTGGGCATTTTAAGTCTTTCATCTCTACAAAGAGCTGAAGTTTTATTGTTTATGATGACGTATTTTTGCATCTGAATTTTATAGGCTGAAACTCAAAAGAATGGGATTGAGGAATTGAAAAGCATTAAGCAAACTAGAGTAAGGATGCTCTGTCCTTTTAGTTAACTATTTTGTGTTGTTTTAGCTTGTTTAACAGTTATTCTTGCTGGTCAATATCTGTCTTTGACGTATTTTTTTCCATTGGCTATTGTTGATATTGACAGTTCTCAGCTTCTTATAAATTGCCAAATTATTGTACTGAACTATTTCTTTCAAATAAAGGACACATTTTGATTGAGGCAATTCACATCTGATAATAATGTAGAGAAGGTTTGAATTTTTTTTTATTTGTTAACCAAATTGTTTATAGCTCATGTAATCAAAATTATGGGAAGTTTTGAATGCAAAATTGGGGATCGAAATGAGAGGAACAAATTTTGTGTAGTTACATTTCTCAGACGTGCTCAATCAATTAGATATGTGCCTGATTATATATATTCTCTGAAAGGGTAAGGGTGGCATAGCATTTGGTATCTTGCATCACTTCTTGTTATTTCATCTTTAGTTTGTGTAAGTCATCGTCTGATACTCATTTTGCTCTTTACTTAAATTGTATTATAGTTTGTTGTTATTAGCTGCCGGTTAGATTTTGCAGTTTGGATTTCCTGATTGTACTTTTACATGGATGCTCCTGCTTCTGTATAGGTTGAGCTCGAGAGGTTACGCCTTCTCTGTGAGAGAATTATCAAACGTGAAAAAATAAAGGTAGTGTGTGTATAACTGTTTACTAGAGTTGCAAGTTATTTTGTTGAAAAGTTTGTTATTGTTGATGGTAACCTATCTATTTTACTTGGTCATCTCTTGAAAATAATTAGTTCTGGATGAGTGGAGCTTATTTAATAATATGAATGTGTGCAGCGGGAATTGATTCTTTGCTCACATGAGATTCTTGCTTTCAAAAGAGACAAAGCTGCTTGTTTGGTGCATGGTCGCATTCCCTTTTCCCCCCCAGATGTTAGTTCGGAATCAGCTACAACATCCCTTATAGGTCATACCGACAGTTTTAAATCATGCAGCGAAGCTTTCCAACGTTCAGATGATGTAACTGTGGACAGCGCTTCTGTTAAGAACCGAGTTAAGGTTCCTGTCCCCATGGATGCTGATCAAAGGACAGATGATAGCTCTATGTCCCAAAACCATTTTACTCGAAAACCTTCGGAGAGGGTGCAATTTTCTGGGAAGAAAATACCTCATAGACCTCATTTGTCTTGTAGTCTTTCGAATGAAGAAGAATGGAGCTCAAAAGCTAGAAAGGTGTAGTATTATTTTTGTTACTGACTCTTGTTTTTCTTCCATTTCTTTTTTAATGAAAATTCAGAGTTGTGTTTACAAAGATATTGTTGCTGACAGCCTTGTGGAACACTCGAAAAAGAGATTGTAATGACATCAGATGAAGCATCAATGAAGAATCGGAAGTTACCTAAAGGATTTATTTTTGTCCCTGTTGATTGCCTTCCAAAAGAGAAGCAGATCAACCTGGATGAATGTTCTGATGAACCGGTTGTACCTGACGGGTAGATTGGGCAGTTACCATGTTTTATTTTGTGCCTATTGAAGGATCACCCATGCCAGATAACTGCTTTCTGCCCAGCACCCAGCTATATTTATTTGACTATGGAGGCAGAGTAGAGTGGATGTGGAATTGATGCTGGCCAGAGTGTTAACTCCCATGAATAGGAGTTACATGCATTCTGGTTTCTAGGCGGGAAGTTTTGGCACCATTGTTGTATATTCATTCCGAGAGTATTTGTACAGTGGGGTGAGGGCTTTATTCCATTCTTAATGTTATTGTAAGGGGGCTCAAATCAAATCTCTTCACTTTAGTAATGCTTTGTCGCTTTGGCGGAAATGGATGGATGGAGGGGGGGTGGGGTGGAACAGAAGCTCATCGCGCTATTAACTTGTATGCAAGAAATTAAAAAGGTGTCACCCTACTGTCCATACTCTGTAAAGCTAATGTATATAATATTCTCACAGTTAGAATCCACAAAATTGAATTTGCATTCAAAATCATATTGGTCAATCCAAATAATCTGTTGTCTGTATGTGTGACAACACCCAATTGCTTCTAGATTATAATATCTGTACATAGGGGACATGACCAAGTGAGGAAAATGTTTGCATCATGGACTACTGGTTGTGATTTACTAAGCTGAAGGTCTAACTGAATTGTGGATATGGGGCATGAAAAAGTAAGGAAAATGTTTGCATCACGGACTAGTGATTGTGATTTACTAAGCTGAAGGTCTAACTGAGGTATGGATTGCCCTATTAGAGGTAGCAAATGGGTCCGGCTAGTTTATGAACAGTATAGATTTTATACTTATCCAGGTAAAGTTGAAACTCATTGTGGGCTAGGTTTAAGCTTAACTTGTGGTTTATAAGTCTATTTAATTTAATATTTTTTATTATTTATATTATAATATTTATTTTATTTTACTTTTTATTTAATTATTAACGGGTATATGAAATTTAAAAAATTAATACATACAAAAAAAATTGATACATAAAAAAAAATAGATCGATATATATAAAAGAAATTGATACATAAAAAAAAAAATAAATCGATACTTTTAAATTAAGAAGTTGAAAATAAATTATAATTTTGATCAGATCAATATATGCAAAAAAACATATTGATGTATTCAAGCACAGATTTCAAAAGAAATTATAAGTTTGGCCATATTAATATATTAAAAAGACAAGATCAATATTTTTTTATTAAAAAAATTTATAAACATTTGAAATTGACATTAGTGCATGTAGGC
>JAXCLQ010000002.1:7931726-7949490 GCA_035584115.1 Cedrela odorata | reverse complement strand
TTGTAGACAATTCCAAACTCAGGTGACCCAATTGCAGAAACTCACGCTCCAATGCAATTAATAATAATAATAATAATGATAATTGGGGGTATAGCCCTTAGTTTTGTTGTGTTTGCAGGTTGTCTTGCAATTACTGTAACTTTGTATTGCTATATTGAACCACATGGAAGACAAAGCATCTGCATAAAGCTAATAAAAGAACAAGTACAAGACGAAATTGCACAGAAATCCTGATACGCTAAGCAGGTTCCTTTCATTTTCTTCATGTTTCATCCTAGAAGTTCTAAAATATCTGTCCCCCTGATTAAGCAACTTGTTATTAGAGGTCAAGAAAGGAAGGTTGTTCATTAGTTTTTTTGGCAACAATCAACAATATTTTTCATGTTAATTGTTGAAAACTGAATACTATCTGGTTAAACACAATTGCAAAGAAGGCAGATCCTCTAACAAGTTACAGCAGCCGATAAAGAACACAAAAGGGACTGCATTACTATGTGGCTACACCACATTATCCCAATAATTTTCTTGCCCAAACCCATCCTTGGACAATCGTTCCTATGTTTTATGCATTCCTATACCTATTAATTCAAAGCCAACTATATGTGAAAACAATTGCACCTTGAATCCTGGAATATGCTCATCTGAGTTGAGTTGAACAGAATCGATCTGCACTCAAAATAACCATTTTCTTGTGAATTTTAGTTTATAAATTTACATAGTATTTCCCATGTATTCCCCGGATTTTCTCCTTGAAATTCTACGGTCCACTTGAGAATAACTTCAGTCAGCACCATAATCACTCTCAGAAACCCAAAAGTATAAGTTATGACAACTATAAGTTAACCACACGACCAGAGAAAGAAACAGCCCTGACAGCTTGGCTACCACTGCATTGAAGACTCAATATATTTTCTACATGGAACATATTTCAGAAGGCACTCATTGAGATGTTTCATCATTATTCCCACCTTGATGTGCACTTGCCTCATCCTCTGGCAACTGGGATTCAACATTTACTTCATCAAAAATTAAAACTTGATTAGAAGGATCATTTGTCTTGCTAGTATCTTTGTGCAATTCATCATTCTCCTCAGATGTTCTAGGATCTTCAGGTTCCTTCATAGTTTCAGCCTGGTGCTGTACTTGATTACGCAAAAGAGAGGAAGGCAGAGATGGAGAGGCACCACCCAATGCTTTAGAAAGACAAACGTACTTAAAAACAAGTTGCTTGTAATTGTTTAGCAGGTCTTCAACGTCATTGACTGTAAGATCACCAACCTGGGCAAACAAGTACGGGTATTCCTGAAAGACTTGGTTTGGCTCATCTTCCTTCAAAAGCATATTTGCCCCCTTATTCTCCAACTCTGAGAGGGACAGAAATTTTGCTGTTGGTTCCTGATCTTTCGAAAATGGTATCTTCTTTCCAGACTGTGTTTCAGAAGATTTGGGCTGTATCACATGTTCCTTTTCTGTCTTGGAATTCATTGGTTGATGTTTGGATTCTATAAGTTGTTCTAAGGAGATTTTCCCATCACTCAGATCATCTTGATTAGACAGACCATCCATATCAGTTGAAAGGCCAGATAGAAGAGCTCGAGCAGATTCCATGTTTTTTTCAAACTCAGCTTCCTTCATTGAAAGGGCTTGTGCGTCAATGTTCGAGATGAAAGACTCAGCAGAGAGCATGTTAGTATAAAAATAGGCTGCTTCTGCAACTAATCGGGATTGACACCTGTATCTTTGTATATACAACAGATTCGAGTGCAGTTGTGGAGGGTTTGCCTGAAAAAATATTAGTCACGCAAAGGAATTTTAAGACATAGCATAATATTATATATAAATGACCTTTTAAATGGCATTCAACAAAATGGAGCTGCACATGAATTAAAGTTTCAATGCAAAAACTTTTTCCATTCAATACATGGAAGGACAACCTCTCTTGAAATATTTATTTAGTATCCATACATGTTCCATTAAGATGTTTACATTGCAATTATGTCCATTCTTTAGTTTTATATAAATGACCTAAGCTAAACTTTTCGACTAGCAAATTTATGAAGGGTAACAAGTAGAAAAGGAACTTGAAAATAACAAGGATTGAAGAACACAGTGTTGAATAGTATACCACAAAAGGATCAAATGTAAAAATTATGCCAAGTAGATCATGAAATCACACATAAATTACTGATCTTACCTTTATAGTAACATAAATTAGGACAGGAAGAAATTCATCTGCTCCAGGGGGATTCTCATTTGAAGCTATAGAAGCGTTAAGCAGTAAATTGTTGATAACCTTGCAACAATTGAGAATACAGACAAGCTTGTCTCTTGGAGCCTTGTACATATTTATCTTCTGTAGCTCTTTCTGTGCAAGCTGAGAATACGAAATAAAGAAGCTGTGGCAAGATTATATTGCAATAAATAAGCCCAGACCAAACAAATATTATTAGGCTCTTCAAATTATAACTACTACTAATTGCCATTGAACACGGGAAGAAGAAACAAGGATAGAAAATATGGTAGCATGAACCATCTAAGAGTGAAAACATCCAAGTTCAGCTTCTATATGAAATGCTATGTTGAAGGCCCAAGGAAAAAAAAAGGTGTCTCTTTAAGTTCCATCTCTTTCTACATTTTTGGTAATAATCAGAAACAAAACCATAATACAATTCCCAAGATAAAAAAAAAATTATGATGATTGGCAGTCAGTCCTCGCAATATCATGATACTGAGGGTTCCTCAAACATAAGTAGAATCAGATTCTGCTCAGTTCCAGTTTGAATTCTTTTTCTGTGCATACTTTGTCATCCCCGCCTTTGCAGGCTTAAAAATTTCCTTATGATTTTTGAGTTATAATTTAATGTCCATTTACTTTTCTTTTCTCTTATTTTTCCAATCAGTTTCAGATACCTAGAAGGCTAGTACTCACTTCAAATATGCCTTTATTTATTCTTGCATATGCCTTTATTTGTTCTTGCTAAAATATTGTCCTCAAGCTCCAAAATATGTAATCGAAGTTAACGGAAATACTTTTTAACAAAGAGCAGATCAGAAGAAATGATGAGGCTATTAGGTGTAGTTTGAAAAAAAAATAAATGATTATTTTTTCCTGAAAGAAAAATTTAGAATAGGATTTTCGGAAATAGTTTCATTGAAACTCAATAAAGAAACATCGCGGATTTTAGAGACCAAAATGGACCTGTTCTGAGTTTTCATCAACTTATTCTCAAGAATGCAAGAGTATGTGATGAGCAATTTCCAAAACCATTTAAAAAAAAATTCACTGTTTTCTTTTGAAAATATATGCTTTTATAAAACTTGTTGAAGATGCTGCAAAACATGAAAGGAGCTTCAGCCCCTAAATTGCTACAAAAGTATAAGGCATAGCATTAGCATACCATCACAAGGGAGAAGTATTTTACATATCAGATAGTGTTCATTGACATGCGAGTAAAGACATAGCATACCATAGATACGAGAATTCTATATTTCAAGTATACCAAGTGTTTATTAACAACTAACATACTTGAACCGTCAACAAGAGTCCAATGAGCCAAGCATTCAGAATACGTATTCTACATAGCAGATGAGAAAATCACTTAAAGTATAGATCCCTCCACTTACCAGCCATGATGTTTCATTTTGAAAGGTCGGCTTGATGTCTAAATTTTCGGGATGAATGAATTGTTGAACCAAAGCTATCTTTTCTGAAATCTGTTCATCAAGTTTGACATCATCTGGAACTGAAGCAAATACACGGGTAAACAACTTTGTCATGACATATTTCTCCAGTCCCTGTATGTGAAAGAATGTCCAGAGGCAAACAAACCAACAAAATAAGAAGAATCATCCATTAATTTACCAGGGAAGGAAATCCAAATAAGAAATAGAACTTAAGATGTAGAGCATCAAGTTGTTTTTAAGTTTTACAATTAAATTGACAATAACCATCTTCTACAGATTTCAGTTATCTGCATTATCCAAATTTTAGTTGTCATGGCTAAAGAAGCAAGCCCATAGTTCCATCATTGGCAAGTTTCACTGAAATAATGATCATTGAACCCAAATACATTGTTTTGTGGTTTAGGGTTTAAAAGCAATACGTGTGTGAAAGGAGAATCCCAATTTGCTCCTCCAAGCTACAAAGGTAGCTTGTTGCATCAGTAAATGTAAAAAGGATGTGTATCCTTTCTCTCAGTTATCTAAGAGAGTTTCCAGAATATATTATAGGTCTCATGGCCACATTTTTCTTTCAAAGCAATCAGTAAATAGCTGGCACATAAGAGATTTCAAGGATCGTCTTCTGTGGACAGTTTCCTATGACCACGTGTCCTCAACAGATGAAAATAATTCTAAGGCTTTTTTGGTTGAAGTTAATACTGAACAAAATATATTGTATCTATATACCCTTTTAACTGATGCTCCTGACTACTTACATTCTTTAAAACAAAGCCATAAAACAAACACACAAAAGGAAACATTAAGCTACATATTCATATCAAAGAGAGATATGCTACAAGGTAAAAGGTTCAATTACTCACTTCACCAGCACTATCCAGCTCCTCCTCTGAACAACCAGCCCAAAGTGGATGAGCCCTGAAAGCTGCTTCCATATTGGCAAGGAACTCCTGTACTGCAGCACTATCCCTTTCTGGATCAGGAGCATTGTTTGAAAATGACACGATGAAGCTGCAAGAAAACATTTCACTCTAAAAAATTCATGCATTATTGCCTTGTTGAACACTATCATATTATGAATATATATATATATATATATTTGATGCAAAAATAAAGACAAATATCATCAGAAACACCACTATCTTGGCTTAGTGCTGAATCCAAAAACCTGTCATATTATGACACATTATCAACAGGAAATCTACACAGCATTTTCAACTAATATCATGATCAATTCTTAATTAGTTAAATAACTTCTATATAATTAATTTTCTTATGTGTGAATTTTAAATTCCCTATAAGACATAGTAGAAAATGAAAGGTGCATTCAGAAGTACTCTTGGCTTCATCAAAAACATTTTACCTTTGCATTTAATTTTTAGTGTTTAGCTAAAATAACCAAAAGCAATTGTTGGGATCAAGAAACATTAGAATGTTTTTTTCTGCATTTCTTTTTTGGGGTAAACACTTATGATTTAGAAAAAAACTTATCCTGCTTTTCGAAAAAGCACTTGATGCGTGCTTTTGAATAAAGCAATTTTAGTGATTGTTTAGTAGTCTAATTAGTACTAAATTAAGAAATAGAATAGGTGCCCATCAAATTTAATTAGTACTAGGAGTGATTTTTAAATTAGCATATGATCAAATGCTAATTAAAATAACACCTGGAGTGTTTTACGAGTAACTCTAAGCATTTTAATGAATTTTTCTAAAAAGTGCTAGAAAAAAAAAAGCGGTAAAATGCATAAGCACTTATACACTTCAGTGCTTTTTCTTTAGCACACATGCTTTTGTGCAAAGTACTTTAACTCAAAAGAAAATTCTCACTTGCAACTTACTTAATGCACTTATTGAATACTAAAAATTAATATTGAATCACATTCTACATGAGCCCTATTAAGTTAATTTTCTGTACTGATCAAATGTTGAATCACATTCTAAAATAACACTGCAGAATTTTAAAATATGTCGAACATCAGTTGAAAAATCTCAAATTTGCACATTTGACGATACTCAAGGCGGCTAAATAAAACCTTGTTGTCTGTTTTAAATGTTAAAAGAGTTGCAATGTCTTTTGATATCCTTTTTTAAACACAAAATTTGGTCTTGTAAGTACATTTCTTGCTCCAAAAGCAAGAATTTGCATTCCTTTCAGCTCTGGAAAGTTCTCATCTAACAGTTCCTAGCTGAATTACAAACAATGACTTCTAATTCATACGCAAAGAGATCAGATGGACCACAACAATTCCCTAATTCAAATCATGATTTGTTTCAATCAATAAAATCAAACCTCTTGATGGATTTGACGAAACCCGCGGCGGTAGGTTGACGCATACGTTCTAGAAAGTCGTGCAATCCCAAGAACACGTCGGCGTTCTCCATTCAACCACCGCCGTCTGATTGTCTGGAAAATCTCAGCTTACAGAACGTTGAACAGTGTGGAACGGAGACCTTGAAGTGGAGTCAGATGCCTGCAGCCAACGAAGTTTACGGGTATAATTAATTGTGGACACAAATGGACTTTATTCATTAATCAATTATCAATCTCCATCAGAACGCATTAAAGATTTATTTGTTTGCTTGCTAGCTTGTTCGCTCCGCTCCGCGCTCGATTCCTATTAGGTAGACTCGAGCCCAAGCCGAAGCCCAATTTTTTCAAGATATAATATAAAGAGAGAATATATTTTTTGTGACTCTAATTTCATTTTAAATAGAAGATTGTTTTAACTAAAATTACAAAGTATTTTATTATCATCACTTATTTTATTAATTTTAAAAAAAAATTAAAAAGATTTAAATAAGGGTATTGTTGGTATTACGTAGGTGAGAGTATTGTTAGAATTTTGATTAAAGTCTCTAGAGCCAATTTATCTCAACAAAACTTTCTTAAATAAATTTTGAGAAAACAAAATTAGCTCTACAAAATCTAAACAAAATTTTTATAAATTCTAAATCTTAATCAATATATAACTGAACTAATTAGTCACTTTATGTTAGGGATACAAACACGGAGTTTGTTGTCTTACATTTTTAAGATATAAATTTATATACAAACTTATTGATACATACTATTATCACATATCTTATATTTTTACGAGAATAAATAAAAATTCACGGGAGTAAATAAAATAAATTATATACTACATGTGCTAATAATATATATATATATATATATATATATTAAAGTTAGTTTGTATAAAAAGAATTTGAAAAAGAGTTTGTATTCCTAATTTTATTGATTAATTAACTAGTACTATAGTCTTGCTTTTCCCAAAACTATGGGAAATAAGTTTTTTTTTTTTTTTTTGGTTTAACTGTAAAGAATTGATATCATAATTATTCTATTTAATTATATGGATAATGACAATTTTTGAATTATTATATTATTAAATATTTACATAAATATATTAAATGAGCTAAATCGCTATAATACTATCAAAACCTAAATGAGTTCGCTTCAATCTCACATTTTAAACATAAAAACTTAATAAATCCTTATGCAACCTCTACAAGGGCATATAATTAATTAAAATATTTTAAAAATAAAAATTATCTATAATAAAAATTATATAAATATATTTTATTAAAGTGCACATATTTTATTAATGATACTGTTTATATAGTTTACATTTAGGAGTAATGTTAATTTTCTGATACAAATATATTGTCACTTACTCCTGCTGTACCTATTTAATAAGGGAATAAATAATACATGAGAATATCGTCCAATTTTAAAAATGAGAAATGACAAAGCTGGAGAAGAGCCTCAACAAGATTGCCAATGCCATAATTATTTTTTTTTTATCACTTCCATCCAAATTCCTTTCCTACATGGATTAACCCAACCAAACATCACCAACTTAGTTCTCATTTCTTCGAGAAACGGAGTACGTAGCTCAACAAGTTTCAATTCAAGATTAGGAGAACAAATACACAATAAAAAAGATAAAATAAAATAGTTTTATGATAGAAACATGATATTACTTCAAGTTTGTCTTCTTTGACTCTTCGGAGAGGGAGTGGTCATGCATCAAATTCAAGATTCACGTGAACAAATATCCATCTCCATTAGAATGTGCGCCACTGTGGTGGGTTTTTCATGAAAATCATTATTTGATTACCAATATCCTCATCTTAACTCTATCTCGTACATAGGCAAACCTATTTTACCTCCATTTCTTTTCCTTGGTTTCAAATGTACATCAATGAAAGGGTATCTTGCACCCTCTTTGTTGATATATTTTTATATCAATTAGTTAAAATAAATGACATAAATTACTTTTTCACGTGTCAAATATTTATTTATTGACTTTTTCTCTTTTTTATAAAATAAAATAAAATTATAGACACTGATAAATTTGTCAATTTTAACTCTTTTGCCATCAAGTCAATCACCAAAATTTATATTTTAAAAATAAAATTTTTAAAATGAAATTTTCTTTTATTTTCTTTTTACTTAACCTTTTGATTTGACTAATATTAAAGTATTCTTTTTAACAAGTATCATAATGTTAATGTAATGTGATATTGGTGTCTTCTTAAAATTGTGCCAAGTGTTTTTTTTTTTTTTTTTATGTATCATACTAAGTGTAAAATTTTAATCATTTTTTTTTTGTAAATTGTTAAATATTTAATCTTTAGTAGATTTTTAGTTGTTTACTTCTCTGTTTTGTAATTTGACTCTTACCTTAAGGTAGTAACCATAGTTTATAGTCCTTATAATTAAACAAAACTCTTCTTTTACATAAGGTGCTCACATTTATTTGTAAGTATTTGACAAAAGTAATTAAATAAAAATTTTCATTTATATGAGTTTCTCACAGTTAACATAGTTAAGTGTAAGTTCTCGACAGGAATTCATAGTTTTTGTAATTGAACATAACTTTTCTTTTATATGACTTCCTCACACATTTAAGTGTAAGTTATCGGCAAGAGTTCATAGTTCTAGTAATTAAACATGACTCTCCTTTTATATGAAGCCTTCATATATTTAAGTATAAGTCATTGGTAGAAGCTCATAATCTTCATAATTACACATGACTCTTCTTTTATATGAGATTCTTACATATTTAAGTATAAGTACTTAGTAAGAGTTTCGAATTTTTGTAATTAAACATGATTCTCCTTTTATATGGATCTTCACACATTTAAGTGTAAATTATCGGTAGGAGTTTATAGTCCTTATAATTAAATATGACTCTCTTTTTATATGAAATTCCCATATATTTAAATGTAAGTCTTTGGTAGAAGTTCATAATCTTCACAATTACACATACCTCTTCTTTTATACGAGATTTTTACACATTTAAGTATAAGTATTTGGTAAAAGTTCATAATTTTTGTAATTAAATATGATTTTTTTTTATACGAGATTCTCACATATTTAAGTATAAATTTTTGGTATGAATTCATAATGTTCGTAATTAAAAATATTTTTTTTTATTAAGCCCTTTATTGATTTGGATTTGGGCTGGTAGGTATTTATTTATAGGGTTAAACACATTAATATCTTTATTTTTGGACTTTGGACCCAGTTTTAGTAGCAGGCTTAGGTCCTGTTAGTTGAAAATTTATATACAACACTCTTCAACACCCAACGACGTAAAATTAACGAAATATTCCTGCCACAATTGAAGGGAAGACGGTTTTGTAGTACATCACATAGGTGGTTGTTTACGATTTCATTGAGCAAAACAGAAAATGCGGTTTTTAAATCCATATATAAGAGCTAAAATAGAGTTACTACCAACACCAATATTATCGAAATATCTAGATATACGAATGCACTTGAAAGTGATAACATCAACCAGCCTTTTGGATCCCAAATGCTTAGTTCTTGCCACAATTCTTTATAAGCGTGAATGGGCCATATGCAGACCAGAAGACAAGAATTGGCCGAGAATTATAAATGATGGTTTGCGGGAATTTAGACCCTATTGTTCCGATATCATATTTTATAAAGGAAAGTTTTATGCTGTCAATACTCGAGCCAAAATCTTTCGCATAGATTTTGGTCTTTTCTCCGGAGTAAAACTACCTACAAAACTATCTAGTTCATGTATTATTAACTACTTGGTAGAGTTGATTGGTGAAATTTTTACTTCTTGCAAGATCTAAAAATTGTACAATTCCACCAACTGGTAATTCCATATTTTCAGGACATAAATATTCTGATAATGATGATTATTACAGAACTTTATGATTTCACGTCTAGTTCTTGGTGGGCAGGCATAGGCATAGTTCTTCCTCTTTTCTGTTAATCGTGGTATGACAAACTTTGAAGCAAATTGCATAAATTTTATTAATGATACCAGAGTTAAACATAGTTGTGATTTTTTGATACTGGTATCTATAACATGGAGACGAAGCGAATTGAATGGTTTTACGAGCATTTACCTATTTGGATAAGTCTTTTAAATTGGTTGAGAATTCATTAAATGTTGAACTACGTTTCATTTTGTTCTCTAATGTTGAATTATGTTTTGTTTTGTTTTCTAATGTTGAACTATGTTTCATTTTATTTCTGATCTAGCTAGGTCATATCAATTGGTTTGATGATTGAGGCATAATTTTCGCGCACAATACATTATTTCGAAGTTTTCATGGTTGCCAAATCCAATGAAATTTAGATCTTAAAATTGCTTTTGTTTTGTTTATATTAATTTAGAAAACTTTCCATGAACATGCTTGAAAGCTTTTAAAATATAAAATAAAAAGAATCCTCTTGTAAAACATTGTACGCATTAACTATTAGAGGATGTTAAAAGAGAGCAACCACATGAATCCCTCGAGGCCAGACTCACTCCAGACCTGGTCTCGCGACAATGATTCAATATAAAGTCTATGATAAAGGCTTTCCAGCAACCTGTATATAAATAAGCAATCATTGTAATCTTTAATATTTCAATATACAAGGAATACTTCTTACATTGGTGACGACAACCTAAAAAATATTACCTTTTACTTGTTTATCTTAGTATCAGAGCAAGGTTGCCAATCAATAGCAAACAATGCTTCCCTTTTCAGATCCTATAATGGGCACTACAACCAGTTCTACAGCATCTCTACCATCATCAAACAATCTCTCATTTTCTGTTCCTATGAAACTTGATAGACAACTTTTTTATTTGGAAAACTCAAGTCCTTCTAACAATCCATGGAAATGATTTGGAGAGTTTTATTGATGGATCCAAGAGAATGCTTGATAGATACCTTGTCATCACTGATGAAACATAAAATGCTATCACTATTGAGAATCCTACCTACCTTTAAGAAAGGTCACAATAGTTGATCGGAGGAGAAGGCAAGGTAACAAGTAATCTCTGAGTAAGTTGATCAACCAATTGACTTCAACAATAGTAGAGGCAAATGCACGGTATACGACCTCGGTGGAAGAGCGAGCAATAAGATCATATAGGGATGGAACCGGGAAATACAACATAAACAGTAATAGAGGTACGATCATTAGGATCACCCACCTAATCCGCATAAGCAAAAGCATCAAGATTCAAAGAAGATCTCTTTGGAAGCATCAAACTAAAGTCAAATGTACTTGGAAGGTACATGAGTAGTTGCTTCAAAGTAGACCAATAAAGGGCAGAAGGTGACTGCATAAATTGAGATAACTTGTTGGCTGCAAAGGACACATCCGGACAAGTGACGGAAAGATACTATAATGATCCAAGAACCTGACGGTAAAGAGTGGCAGCGATGGGAGATGTGTCATCCGAGATTTTGAGGCTCTCAATTGCAGCTAACGAAGTGGAAATAGGTTTGACATCTAACATGTGTACCCATTGTAGTAAGTCATGGATATATTTTTGCTGAGAGAGAAATAAACCAGTGGTAGTAAGGTGATCTTTAACCCCAAGGAAGTAGGAGAGAGTACCGAGGTGTTCAAGAGAAAAGCAGCGAGCAAGAATCGAGATAAAAGTATCAATACCTGAAGCAAAGGACCCGTGATGATAATATCATCGACATACACAAAAAGATTGTTTACAGAATTGGCTAAGTTGATATTATTCTTAAAATACATTTTTGTTGTAATAAACTATTTACTGTACATTAGGATTTTGTTTTTCACGAGTAAGAAAATCATTTTACTAGTTATTTTAGGTAAAGTATAATTAAGAAATTTATGATGACAATTCTAGTTAAAGAAAAGAATTATTATTTGAAAATAATTGTTTTAATTGGAAGAGAATTATTCTTATTTAGGGAGATCTTTTCTTTCTAAGTTTGGGAAATAAAAAAAATCACATTAAATAAGGCTTAGGGTTTATTATATATATTTGTAATATTATTGTTTTGTAGCCACCCTTGTCAATGTTAATACAGAGAACTTTGTTGATTTTTTGTTTTTCTCCTTACTTTTTTCTATTTTTTATTTTTCAAATTGTTTATGTTTCCTTTCTGCCTTAATATGAAAACAACTTGGTAGAAATTATTATTCTGTAATTTTTAATTTTATAAATTTAGAGAGTAAATCTCTTAAGTGTTGTTAAGATATTTTTGACATTGTTCTTTGGGAGAAGGATTTGTATTAGTTAAAAGAGGTTAACTACATCAAAAAAGAGGATCTTGTTGAATTTGTAAAATGGATTTTGATGTGACAAGGTTAGGGTATCTCACTGAAAAAGGCCAACAAAAAATGTTCAACACATCGACAATAATAATAAGAAGAAATCTTTATTTTGTTTAATTTTATTAGTGTTTATAATTATTTAATTTCTTATTAGATTATTTTATCTGCGTATGGCCTCATGGATATGGGATTAAAAATCGAACCACGTTAAAAATTTATTATCTTCATCATTTACTTGCCTTGTGATTTGTTATGTTAATTAATTAGTTAAATTAATTAAAGTTGATAAATTATTACTAAAATGAATCTTATAAAGAAGTTGCACTTTAGAGCATAAAAAGTGAAGTGTCAAAGTGATTGACGTCGTTTTGATATATTTTTTTTAACATTAATATTAAAACGACATCATTTTATTAATTTTAAAATTAAAAATTAAAAAATTATATATTCATGGATATCTATCTGTATTCATATTCGTCTCAAACCCGTTACGAATTTTAATTTATTTTTTCAAATCCGTCCCAAATTCGCTAAAAAAATATATCATATTTGTCCTATAAGTGTCAAGTAGTAGCAAATTTTCAGATAAAATTATCATCCCTAAATTGACTTTAAACATCTTAGTCGTCATTTTGCTATTTGCAACAATCCCAAGTCAAAAATTCATAGTTAACTTCCTTTAAGATTTTGCTATATATGTGCAATCCAATTGAAATGTAATGTAATGCAATGAATGTCACTTAACCAAATCAAAAGGCATTATATCTTATTACGACCTCATTTTGTAGCTTAAATATTTTTCGTTTTAGTTCATAGTTTATTTACAACATTTCTTAAATTTTATTTTTAATTTTTCGCTAGTCTTCTTTTGTATTCACTACTATATTTTATTATGCGCATTAATTAATTTTGTAGTGTGAGTGAGGGAAAAAAAATTTAACGTTGATGCAGCAAAAATATAATCTGTGAATTCTGTACACCAGCAACAATCTTTTTCTTCTTCAGACACTTTAACTCTCCTCGACCTGCAACCACAATCGAAAACTATAGGGGTAAAAGCCGGTTGTTTGGTGAAAACCTTTTGATGCTTAAGTCAAGGTTTTTTTTTATTTTTATGGAAGAGAATTAAGGAATATGAGCATTTTAATACCAAAGTTTCTTTATTCCTACCTGGTTATTATCGATACCTTTTTATAGACGTTCTAGTCTCTTTAATATGATAAATATTATAAAATTTGGTAACTAGTATTTCACTATGTGCGAATTACGGAGATTTTATAGGTTAAGCATCGGCTTTTGGATTTTGTGGGATTGTATTCTTAGAATTCTTATTATGTAAGAAGTTTTATTTAACAAGAATTCTTATTACAGAATAATCAGGGAACGTATAGGAAAAAAGATGAATCATTTACTAATACGCAACTACTGAGAGGTCTCGGGAGTCCTTATTTAAGACTCCCTTCATCCATCGGAGATGAGCTTAAGTATTGTACATCTAAGACATCTATAAATTGTGGCTGAGACCTTTTTAGGCTGTAGTCGAAACCTTTTTAAGCTATGGCTGAAACCTTCTTAAGCTGTGGCCGAGAGCTTTTGTGAAATGTAACTAAACTATAGCTGAAACCTTTTTGTTAGTCCACGATGCCGACCCGAGACCTCATTTTTTTTATCAAGTCCTAATTTCTATGAAGGCCTAGATTTCTTACTACTTGAATAACTCTTCTCGGGTAACATTTGGTCTTGGAACACAATCCATATCTTCCTATAGGGCTGTTCCGGTCTTTCAATCCTTTGGGCCTTACACATACTGGGCTATACCCAACATCAAGCCCCCTAATTTTAATCAAAAATAATTATTTTTTGATTTAAACTAAAGGTGACGGTTTTGAAAAGATGCACTTGCTTGTCACAATTAAATGCTCAGCTGGGAGTCCACTCATTTTCAAAACATGGCGAATGATGACCAACTCTTGGAATTTCAACATTTCGGGCCCCAAGAGATCTAACTGTCTCTAATGATGGCTATCCCCCTTTTCATAAATAAAACGCATCCTTTCAGCTTCTACCTTGACGTGGCAACATCCTATTCCTTGATCTATAACGGGTATCAGTGGTTGTGGCTCTTTATTCCTTTTAAATACCCCACCTTTTACCTTTTCACCTCTTCCTTTATTTTTATGCCATCAGTTTCCTTTGCAAACGACTTCAATAGCAAAATGGCAACAGTAGCTTGGTTTTGAGCCTTAGACAATTTCAAGTTCTTCAATCATCAACAGTAAGTCTCCTTTTTTTTTCTTTCATTCTTTTGTAGTTGATTTTGTGGTATATTTGATCGATTAAGGAACTTGATAGACATCTTCTTAGATTTAGAGGCCTTAAGATTTATCCTCTTAAGCTGTTGACGATCCTAGAATGGTCTTTAATTTATTATTTTTCTTCTGTAAAAACATAAAATGACTTTTGGGAAGAGAAACTCTGACGAGGGCTGCGCCATCGTCCCAGTGACTTTTCTTACTCTAGTAAGATGTGACTTAACACACTCTGAGGTAGATAGATTTGACTCTATTGTAACTGAACTAGATTTAGAAGTGTACACTAGGTTGTACAGAATCTCTAAAGGGGTTTATCTTAGGGTCCCTGAGGCGAATGAGCTTTCAAGCTGTCGTCTAAAGGGCGAGATAGCCTTCAATGAGGAGTTCTTTCATGTAGGTATTAAGCTTCCTATCCAGAATTGCTTCACTAAAATCTTTGCTTCCTTCAGCATCCCTCCCTATCAATTAAACTTAAACAGTTAGAGGGTTCTAGTTAATCTATATGTATTGTGGCATCAAGTCTCGGACTTTAACCCCTCTTTCAAGGAAATTGAATATCTGTACATACTAAAGAAGAACCTCATAAAAAGTCATGGGTGGTTTTACCTCTAAAATCGACCTACCAAGAAGAACCCTATCACTGAAAACCTTACTTCTAACAAAAATTGGAAGAAGAAGTAGTTTTTCTTTGGAGGTGATTGAAATTCCACTCCCTATTTTCACTTACCACAAGCCTTTGGAGAAGTGATTATTTAGAGTGGTAAGCCTACTTTAGATCTCTGTAGTAGAGAGAGGGTGAGATTAGGTAGATCATTGGCCGCTTATCAAAGTCTCTTGCACTCAAAAGATCAGATACTCGCATTTAACCTTGTAGGTTTTTGGGTATCTAGGGGCTAAATAGGCTTGAAAAAGGCTATCCTGTAAGATAACTTTCTTAAAGCCATTTGGTCGTATTAGGATTATAACATTTGACTTTGCCTTTACTTGTTTTTGTAGGCAAGATGGCTTCCAAAGACCATACTCCAAATTCTTTCAAAGTTTTCTAAAGACTTGCCAATGAGAAAAGGGTTGAGAAGGCTCCTCAACCTCCTAATGCTGCTCAAAATGGCTCAGCCAAGGCTTTTGAAGCTTCAAAGGTGGCTGGCGCCTCCAATTCGATTTACTCCAAGGCCCTCGCAAAGAAAATAGTAATCCGAGATCTAACACCTCTTCTTCCAGCTCCTCCTATAGACAAAGAAAAAGGGAAGCGCAAAGCCAGAACTGTAGCTTCTAAGGAAAAGACCAAGAAAAAGAAACAAATGTTTAGTCAGACCGACAAGGAATTGGTCGGATTGTGCAAACTTCTTCCTAAGGACCTCTCAGAGGAGAAACTGGGGTTCTTTGCGCACTTCCTCCTCTGCATCAACTTGCAAGTCCAGAGCATTAGTGACAAATTTTCTGAGGACATCGCTGGGCTCTTGGGAGAATTGTTGCTGAACTTCCAGTCGAAATGGCTAGGTCGGGTAAGTTTACTTTCCTTTACTTTCGTATTATAAATAGGACTTATTGTAACTAGTCTTCTGACTGTTCAACAATTGTGATTTTTCAGCTCTTCTACTCAACCATGTTGCAACATAGTGCCTTTACTGATGATTTTTTCAAGGCCTCGAAAGTTAAGAAGGTTGAGAAAAACTTGGTGCTTGCAAGAACCAAGTATGAATCCGACCTTGGCATATTGAATCGAAAGTGGGAGAAGCTCCAAATAAGAGTGGTCATAGTTGAGTAATCTCAATCCGAGGTAAATAAAATAATAGAGGCTTTAAAGTCCGAGCTTGATAACTTGAAGGAGGAGAGGCAGGCGCGCTTTCAAAGGTTGAGCAAGGCTTGTGAAGAGTTACGAGTGAACTTGGACACCGAAAAGAAAAAGTTCGCGCTTTTAGCTAAGACGGTTGAGGAGGATGAAGTGGATATGGGGGTTTAGCTTCCCAAGCGGGTTAATGATAGCATTGACCTGACTTATGAGACGCTTCAAGTCCGATACCTTAATTTAGACCTAGGTTGGCTGTATGAAGCCTTGGGGCGTCAGGCTCTAATGTAAGGAAGATAAGATTTTGGTGGGGTGCTTCCTAAAGGGGAGGAGCACCTCAATTTCAAGAATTTGTACGTGCTTC
The DNA here is from genome assembly GCA_035584115.1 of Cedrela odorata. Taxonomy (NCBI): domain Eukaryota; kingdom Viridiplantae; phylum Streptophyta; class Magnoliopsida; order Sapindales; family Meliaceae; genus Cedrela; species Cedrela odorata. Next base: position 7,932,766 of record JAXCLQ010000002.1, on the reverse strand, counting down.
CAACAGAGTCTGCTACCGGTCCCTTTACTGAGCCCTCTCTTGCTGTTACGACTACCCTTATGGAGGTCTCTTCTGCTAATAAGATAAAGGCTCCTCTTCCTATGGTCAATCCTGAGGCCCCTCTTACTGACCTAATGACTTCTTCAGTTAACCAGGCAACTCCTCTAACTAACCCCTCAGCCAACTAAAACGTTGAAATAGTTTAGTTTTTAATTTAGTTTTTCCTTCTTTTTTTTTTAAATGTAATACTTTTGCTTATTAATGAAATTTTCGTTTGAAACTCCTGATCTTCTCTTTTCCTTTGGCTTTGCTCTCTTTTATTTTCAATGATTAGTTCCGTGGTTCTTGTTTATCTTACGAACTTACTCTATCTGCTAACATTGACTTGGCAAACTGACATCTAAAGCTAACCATCCTTCATGTATTAACTTCATTCATCGATGTAGCAAAACTGCGCTTCTTTCACTAGTGGTTTCACACGGGTTTTAATCATATGCTTGATATCATATCTAAGGTCTTCTCGTCCTGCCAGTATAGGTTGACCATCTGAGGCCTTTAAGGTGGTTTGTTGGATTTGTCGATACCTTTAGAGAACCTTTTTGATGTTCGTATGTCATGGAATCGTGTCCGAGACTTTGTGGAGCTAGGATGCGGAATGATGGTTTGGGAACTATATCGCTTACTGTTTGAATTTTGGGGTAAAGATTTCCTGAGACGTTTTGTGTCAGTTATCTGAGAACCTCTCTGGCTCTGATACGTCCCTAGAACAAGCTTAAGGATTGTTTGAGCTGGGGATACTATCACCTAGAGGAGAATAACAAGCTAACGTTTAAGAACCGTGTCATCTATACTTGGGCTTTGGGAGGAGATTATCCCCAGACGTCTAGATGTAATCATCCGAGAACCTTCATTACTCTTATGCTCTCCGAAACCGTGTTCAGGACTTGTTTGAACTAAAGGTAATTTTACCTTGAGACAAGTTTGTAAGTTAATGTCTGGGAACCGTGTTACCCTTGTCTGGGCTTCAGGAGGAGATTACC
>JAXCLQ010000002.1:7917871-7931626 GCA_035584115.1 Cedrela odorata | reverse complement strand
CTTATTCGAATTGAGGATACTATTACCTCGGGATAAATGATAAGTTAACGTATGGGAACTGTGTTACTCATACTTGGGCTTCAAGAGGAGATTACTCCGAGACGTTTTGAGATAGTCGTTTGAGAACCTCTTTCGCTTTTGTACATCCTGAAACCATACCCAAGGCTTATTTGAGCTGAAGATACTATTACCTTGGGATAAATGATAAGCTAAGGTTTGGGAATTGTGTCACTCATACTTAAGTTTCAGGAGGAGATTACCTCGAGACATTTTGAGATAGTAGCTTGAGAACCTCTTTCGCTCTTATACGTCCTGAAACCATACCCAGGGCTTATTCGAGCTGAGGATACTATTACCTCGGGGTAGATAAGAGATAGGTCTTTGGAATTATATTATCCAAATTCGGGTTTTTTTGATAATATTACCCTGATAATAATAAGAGAAAGACCTCGAGAACCATACAATTCAGATTTAAGTTTATGGATAATATTACTCCGATGTGTATAAGAGATATGCCTCGGGAACTATGCCACCCAGATTTGGGTTTTTGAAAAATATTACCCTGAGAAGAATAAGAAAAAGACCTCGGGAACCATATAACCCAGATTCAAGTTTATGAATAATATTACCCCGATGTAAATAAAAAAAAGACCTCAGGAACCATACAACCCAAATTTAAGATTTTTGATAATATTACTCCAAGGTGAATAATAGATAGGCCTTGGGAACCATGTTACCTAGATTCGAGTTTATGGTTAATATTATCTCAAGGTAAATAAAAAATAGACATCTAGGAACCAAGTTGCTTGTTTTTAGGCTTTTGGATAATATTACCCCGTGATGTATGATTTTCTTTCCTTTTTCCTGGTGATATTTCGTCAGAGATTGGTTTCATAATCTTTAGTATGTGGGACACTTGAAATACTGCTTTACACAACCTCTACTAGCATAGGCTTAGAACTCTTTTTTTCTTTTTTCTTTTTTTTTAATATTCACAATTTCTTTTGTCAACGTTCGAATTTATATATCTTTTTTTGCTCTTTTTTTTTATTATCAATCAATCAATTAATCAATTAGGCAATTTTTGTGACTTTTGGGTTGGAGGGATTTTAATGCGGAGATGAAGCCTTTGAACCGTGGTTTGCGCCCTTCAAGGGTGGCGATCAATTATTATTATTTTGGTTAACCTTTGCTATCTCCTTAAGGGGATTGTTATAGAAATTTTCCCTTATCTTTGTTCGGTTTCTTATTGCAGAAGCTCGTGTAGTTGCCATGATCTTCTTTTTATGGTTATTTATGACTTTTTGTTCAATTCCTCATAAACGGTGTCAGATATTAATGTAGCAAAAATCTCTTCTGTGAATCTTGTGCACCAGCAACAATCTTCTTCTTCCTCAGACGCTTTGACTCTCCTTAACCTGCAACCATAATCGAAATTTATTTGGGAAAAAAGTCGATTGTCCTGTGAAAACTCTCCAATACTTAAATCAGGGTTTTTCTTTATGGGAAAGAATTAAAAAATATGAGCTTTTTAATGCCAGAGTTTCATTATTCCTACATGGTTATTATCAATACCATTTTATAAACGTTCTAGTCCTCCTAATATGGTAAAATACTATGAAATCTAGTAACCAACATCTCAGTATATGCGAATCATAGAGATTCCATAAGTTAACCATCAGCTTCCAGATTTTGTGGAATTACATTCTTAGAATTCTTATTATGTAAGAAATTTTATCTGACAAAAATCATTATTACAGAATAATCCAAAAACGTATGGGAAAGAGATGAATCATTCACTAATACGTAACTACTGAGAGGTTTCGGGAGTTCTTATTTAAGACTCCCTTCATTCATCCAATATGAGCTCAAATATTGCGCATTTAAAGTATTTATAAGCTGTGGTTGAGATCTTCTTAGGCTGTAACCGAGACCTTCTTAAACTATGGCCAAGAGCTTTTATGAAATGTAACTAAACTATAACCGAGACCTTTTTATTAGTCCGTGATTTTGACCCGAAACCTCCAATTTTCACAAAGGCTTGGACTTCTTACTACTAGATAGCTCTTCTCAAGTAACATTTAGTCTTGGAACACAGTCCATATCTTTCTGCAGGGTTGCTCCGATCTTTCGATCTTCTGAGCCTTACGCATACCGGATTATACCTAACAACTAATATTAACATTTATGTTACTAACTTAAATATGAACTATATATTTATATAAATATACATACGTAAAAACTCAATGAATTTAAAAAATATCTTATGTTGTTGATTAGAACATATGGTGTAAAAAGAGTGTTAATAAATATATATAAAAAAAACTGCTTAAATTCTTTTATATGTGAAACAAACATTAATATATACATAATTTTGTTTTTCATTTTATAAAAATTAATAATAATTGAGTTTAGCATTTGCAAGTATTTATAGCAATAATTAATTGTTTAATTACTCAATTAAAAATTATTTCAAAATTTATTTTTCTAAATAGTGTGATTTTCTTAAATAATGAGGTGTAATAAAATTTTGAATTATTATATTATTATATGTTCATAGAAACATGCTAAATAATTCAAACTGGTACCATATTACCAGAATTTAAAGAGTTCACTTCATGCTCACATTTAAATATTCAATGGATTAAACTACAAACCCACACAAAAATATAAATAAATAATTAAAAATTTTAAAAATAAAAAATTAATAATATATAAAATAATAATTGTATAAAATTAATTAAAATATTTTTAAAATATAAAATAAAATTTATATAAAATAAAAAATTAATGACAATTATAATAATGATTGTATAAAATTAAATCCAACGATATGTTAATTAATTTTTTTTTAAAAAAAATTATTGTAAAACTCAGCCCGACAATGGGCTACAATTTGTATCAAAGTTGACCGTTAATCGAGCACAACATGAATCTGACGCCAACTTGAACAACTTAATTTGTAAGATTAAATTGACACAACACAGCATAATTTACACCTTTATTCTTAACTTTTTATAATTATTTTTAACATAAATTATAAATTAAGAATAGATTTCAAATATAATCTCAATCGTCTACGTAATGGATTTAAAATCAATGTTCAAAAGAATATACCATAATCAATTTTATATCGAAAAAGAGAAAGAACCGCTAAATATCCACAAATGGCGCCACCGACGACTGACTCAATGAGAGCTATTAATATGTTACCACAGGGAGAATGCAGCGTTTTGTCATCAAAATATTTGAAGAAAAAGCTTCAATTATCAGCGCACACGGAAGATGAAAAAATAAAAAAGATAATGGAATGAATAACATCCATCACATCACATATCATGGAATTTGAAGCAGAAATGATGCTATTTATTACAATAAATGAATTACAAGTTTGGATAACAAATATATTACTGTTCTTTGAACTTTTCACAGCAAATTACATTCAAATCTGTATGTTGAAAACATTTGTGTATAAATACCCTGTATAGGAACATATAATGAACACGATCAATTTTCTCAGGTATGAAAAAAGCAGACAGGTTGAAGAATTGGCTCCTTTGCAACGAATGAGACACAAGGGTCTTTTTCTCTCGAAAACTTAAGTGGAATCTCCAAAACATTGAAACTATTTGTTGGAAGTGTATTTCCCGTCTACATGCACTACTTCCCTATCCCATATCTCTAAACTTTATCTCTCATTGACTGCACTCTCGCCAGTGAAACACCCTTCCGCTTTTTGATTCACAACCGAGCACCCCAAACAGCAGCATCACCTTCACCACATTTTTCATGGACAGTTTTTATTCTTTCCACTGACTTGCAGATCCCACTGCAACTCCAATCAAATGATGCAACGCACACATTACCAGCCTGTGCTTTCCACTCACAATCTGCAGAGGCAGATGGCAATAAATGTAAATTACAAAGTGCAAACACACAACCATAATAAAGGTTATGAATTATTTAAGTTTATGTGAGTATTCAAATCTCTCTATAAACACTAAATCCTGACACTGATGGCTCACAAAATAATCAATACGCAACCTAAAATGGATAATAACAAGCACTTAGGATGTATAGTTGATACTGAACTTTGTAGATGCATCAAATTTCTTCCATAATTCTAACAACAAAACCTTATCGGTGTAATCATAACAATGCTAAATTTTATCATTCACTGTTATCCAATTGGATCCCAAGTTTCTAACTGTGGTGCATCATCCTGCAAATTAACTTACATCTCTTACTACTGTTGTTGCAAGGTTATCCCATCAATGTATAATACATCAGAAGTTACTATTTTTCATCTGACAAACATTCCATATTCTTTGTAGTTGCTAGGTAGTCACATCCCAATACAATAACCCAGAAGTTACTATCCTTTGGTCTTTGGATAGGCAAAAGACACACTAGCAAGATATCCTTCTCAAAACATTACCTGGAGGTGTCCCACAACACATATTGCGGTCATCAGTGTGCTCAACCTCAAGGCCAATAAACCATGAACCAAGTGACACATCTTCATTGGCATACTTATGCAGCAGAGGCCTGCAGTCACAAACAACACCTCCAATGACTTAGTTCAGCATAAAAATACTAAATTAAATTAGAGGATTTAAGAAGTCAATAAAAGCCCTTAACATAGTAGCTCTCAGATTGACAAACTGGACTACTTCCACATTAAATTCTCAATTCTTACTGGTTTATAGAAATATATGTGGCAAGATCCTTTGAAATTGCATAAATCTGCCCAGTTGCATGTCGGAAGTATTTGTTTCCCTCCTCACCAAATTTCCAGTACTCAGGTTCATGGTACTTGACATTCCTAGGGAACAATAAGTAAATACGATTAATACAACACTCCTGCAAGAGCACATTGAACAAAATGACAGTAACATTCTAATTAATAAAAAAGAAGGGAAATTACTTTTGAGCAAGAACAGGTCCAGATTTCATACACCCAATGTAAACTCTGGGCTTCGAACGGTGACGAGCAAGGGTAGAAGCGAGCATACCTACACAATAAAAACAAAGAAATTCAAACTCAGAAATGGTGATTAAGAAAAATTCTTACTTAGAAAAGGGAAAATAAAAATGGTTATAATTCAACGACAGAAAGTTAAATGAATTGGTTGCAGACATACATACCAAGATTTACATGGACATCGTCATCCACCTTGACGTAGAAGTCAGCATCCCACATTGCAACAGCAGTGGAAAAGAAAATTTTTGTTTTTGCAGACAATTCATGGTATCCTTCAATGTGCTCCTACAAGATAACAGAAGAATAAAATCAAACTCCTCACCAAGTTTCTAAGATTTACGGAAAATACACAACTTTATGCTGACTGCTTACCAGCCGCAGGAAATCCTTGTGCTGAGCATTTTCAGAATCAATAGCTTTATCTAAAATGCTGTTGGATGTTGCACTGAATCACATTTAAGGAACTTATCAGTCAGGTTACTTCCCAATTCAATATACAGAGCAACATTCTGTCAACGTATAGAGATGAGCACAATTTATGTATGCAACATATGAGACAAACAAGATGTAACACCGCAGAAACCACCAAAAATCCTCAGGACTCAAAATCAGTTTTCCTTAAAGCGTAATAAGAGGATTAAATAGAAACCTTATTTTATTGACAAAACTTCTCAACTTGATCTTTCATATCCATCCACTTGCAAATATGGATATATTGCAGAAACAAGTAGACAAGTGGCACTAAAGACAATGCATCAGCTCAATATTTCACCTAACAACTTAAATCTGCCACAAAAGAACATATATCTCTTAACAGAGCTAAGGATTCAATAACTAGCATAGCAACCATTGAGCTCAAAGAACAAGGCAGATAAGTCAACAAATAATTTATCTGTGCCATATCACAGTCTTTGTCATTTAACAACTGATAATGACTGTCCCATTAACATTCTAACAACCAGTAAAATCGTCATTAATAGTGCGTAAGAATAGAAACAAAAAGAATTGATGCAAATAGAGAAGACTGATGGGGAGATATATGTTATCTACCCAACACTAGTCTAGCATAATTCATGAAGATAATATTTTACACCAAAGTAATTTACCTGTGGCCAATCATGAACCGGACAATAATTCCCTTTTCACGTTCTAATTGAACAAGCTTTTCTCCTAATCAAAGACAACAATGCCATTATAAAACAAACTTGTAACAACAAAATTCAACACAAAACATGCCAAGAAGACTACTACAATTCACAACCAATATACCTTGAGGCATCCAAGTCTCCCTAACAGAATCACGCCGCTTCCTACTACTAAAAGCAGTGTTAATTCCAATAACCATGAACACTTTCGGTCTTGTTGGGATCAAGGTCGTGTTGGCAGGAGATCCTTCCAAGCTGGTCATTTCCCGTGAACTCCTGGACGCTGCCAGCTCCATCTGAAGCATTGCAATTGCCTTGTCTAAAGACCTAACAAGTTGCAACCAATCATCTATAACTATTTCATTTCAGTTTAAGACTAATCAATTTTTCAGCTAAATTGCAAATGAACCAATTTTGTACTCACTGAATCGCTCCGTGGGTTTTCAAAACTTCCTTCATCACATCCTTATTTCCTGAACCCTTCTGTTAAGCAAAATGTAACAAAATTACACAAATTTAAACATAATTCGATGAAAAGCAGTGTACAATTATGCGATACTGTGACATACCTTAGAGCAATCAGAGGAAGCAAATGGCACCTCTTGCTCACGTCTGTGCAGCGAGCCAGGCGGACCGTACGATTCAGGTGGGTTCCACGTCCTGATCAAATGAATTACCACTTAATCAAAATCAAAAGCACCAAAAGAAAAACGTACATAAATCCTTAACCTAATTTCTCTATGTAAAAAACTCAAATTCAAAAGAAAAGGAAACGCAAGCAGGGAGAGAGAGACCAGTTACTGAAGTGAATCCCGAGAGCAAAGCAAAAGAAGCAGATAAAAGGAATCCATTTCGTGGAGATAATACCCCCGTTTCGGCTCTTCATGTTTCTCTTAAAGACAACCAGAAAGAGAAAGAGACCGCGTTGAGGAGGTAATAAGGCTCGAGACTCGTTGATAGTCCAGATAGAGCTGATGCCAGCTGAAGATGTACAAGTCTGAATTGTGCGCGTAAGCTGCTCATATATATATATATATATATATAATATAAGAGTAAGTTTCTTTTTTAATTATTCATTTATTTATTAATTATTATTAATTGGGTGTTTTTTTTTTTAAACGAAAGTTGGACTGTCAAAGGGTTAGGCCGGGCATGGCATGGAAATAGAATGCCTAAACCAATAACTAAAATTATTATGCGACTTTGTGTCGTGTATGTGGGGCCATTGGCGTGGAAATCACGTCGACGCCACTCGCAAGTCACGCCCAAAGTGAGGATCCAAACGTTGCATCATTGCATTTGCAATATTCATTGTACCGAGTCAGGAAAAGATCCTGGCCGATACGAAACGATACACGATTCTCTTATTCCCTTTCTTTAAAATTATGCCCTATTTATAAATTGCTTACATTTATTTTATTTTTCATCTAATAAATCTTAATTGTTTGTTTTAATTATGAATATTGATAAATTATTTTAAAATTGGATTTGATTTATTATTTTTTTTTCCAATTAGTGATACAATTATTTATTTATTGTGTGAAGTAGCTCATAGCTAATGAAGTTTTGTTTGTATAGGTATATATTTATTTAAATAAATAAAAAAAAGGTATGCCAAATTGAACATTAATCTCTGTTGGTCCATCTTAATATTAAAATATTAAAAAGATTTTTGATAAATACTCAATAAGTTTGGTAAAAATAAAAATCTTTAATGTTTGAAGAAGCGTCAATAGATATATATTTTTAAACAAAATTTGTGGAGTATTTATCAAATTTTAAAATAATAATTATTAATAAGAAAAGGTTTTTTTTTTTTTTCTATTTTTTTATCATCTTATATTAGTCATTTTCTATGTCACGACCTAAGAAATGATTTATGGACATAAATTTTCCTTGTTTAAAAATCACGCGTACCGTTATTTATTGTATTTATTTTTCTGATAGCCATCGTTAACTAACTATAGTTCAACTCGTTAATCAAATCAACAATAGTTTTCCAACCAGTAGCCAATAACTATTATCAACAATGTATGGTTTTAATATATTGTTTGTTTAGTGGACAATATTTTTATGCTTTTCATTGTATGCTATTCAACTTTGTTTTATTGTTATGATGTTATGGGTTACCAAAATATTATTTGTAATAAATTTATTATCTCATCTATTTTAAATATATTATGAAGATAATAATAATGATATAATAAAATTAAAGATTCAAAACAAGAGAAAGATAACTAACCTTTACTGAGAAGAGGCACGTGTATTGCGTTGTTTTAAAATCAAAAGAGTCATACTCTATGCCAGTGCCAGTGTAGATGGATCTCTTCAATTTCAAAATACAACTCAAAAGCACTTGGTTAAAAAATATAACAAATTAGGGTATGGAAGGACTCCGACCCTTTTAAAAAACATTTATATCAAATATATATATTTATATATATAATTTAAACCTAATATAAGATTTATTTTTATTTTTATTTTTGTCCCTTCAATTTTGAAGATTGATTTTATTTTTATTTTTGTCCCCTCAACTTTGAAAAGCGAACAATTAATCCCTTAATTTAAAAGATATTTTATCAACTTTACTTTTTTAATATTTTAACTCCTAACTTTGTATTTATAACTCCGTCCCTACTCTTAATCACTCATCTTGACCAGCACAATCATTGTGAAAAAAAAAAAAAAACCAAACTTACAATGTAGTAGTTATAAATAAAAAATAAAAAATAAAAAAAAGCATTTACAAAATTGAGAGAGTAAGATAATAGAGAAAATGTATAATGGATAGTGAGAGAGCACTTTTTTATATTGTAGTGGCTAGATCTAGATATTAAAATAAATAATTAAAAATATATATATTTTAAAGATTTTTATTTTTTATTATCTTTAATTTCTATATTATAGATTTAAAGGCCCCACAATTTTTTTTAATTATTATATAATATTTTTATAGTAAGACCTTAAAATAAAAATTTATTTATATATTGACCCCCTCAAATTTAAAAAGTGAGCATATTTTTCACTAAATTTATAAAGTATTTTTAAAAATTTAACTTACTAAATTCACTTTTTTAAGAGTTTTGATCCCTCTAGCTTTCTATTTCGGGTTCCATTAATATTTGGATCCCACTTGACGCTAGGTTGATGCAAATCTTCTGTCAACACTTCACTTGAAAGCTATGTTGATGCTAGGTTGCCGGAGGAGTATGCCTGAATAGCCACTTGACTTTAGATTGACATATGATATTTATTTACTTAAAACTAACTCAAATTCAACTATTTTAGCACAGAATGAGCGTAAAAAATATTAACTTAATATACAATGTTATAATAGCAAAAAAAAATAATATATGCAAAATTGAGAGAGCACAAAATTGAAAAATATATATAATGAATATAGGGAGAGTATTCCTTTTATATAGTAGTTAGTGGCTAGGCCTAGTTATTATAGTGGCTAGGCCTAGGTATTAAAATAAATAAGAAAAATAAATTTCAGTTTCTGTTATTTAGGACAATAGGTCTGCTAAGCCTATTGTCTTTAATTAGATTGGAAGTTAAAAAAATGTGAAACTTACCGATGTACTGCCATTTAATTTCATTTTTTGTAATTTTTAATGTAATAAATAAAACATTAGATTCAAAATATAATATAATATATATATATATATATTTTATAATTTTTTTTTATAAATTAATATAAAAATAAAAATATCACAAAAGCTTATTCATGATAAACTATTTTTATTAATGTTCATGAGTTATAATTTAAAATAGATTCATTATTGTTAATATTATTAAAACAATATTATTAAAGAAATAAATTACTTAAAAATTATAATTGATAAAAAGTATTTGTTAATTTATTAATGATAGTAAATTTATAAAGTAATTTAAAAAAAATATTGAAAAATATTTAATTTTTAATTCGAATGTAATAATGATTACAATGTTTTATTTTTATTTTTTTAGTTCATTAATTTTGAATTTAATATTTATTAGAAAACTCAAGACTGATTATAGTTTAAGATTTTGGAAACCAACATCAATTTAACACAATTAATTATATCTATTAAAGCTTACAACAAAAAACAGAAAAATGAAAGTTGTGTACCGGTAAGTTTTACACTTCTTAATCTTTTAAATTTAAGGTCAAGTTTTCACCAAAGTTATTTTATTTATTTACATTTTTAAAGGGTTTAGTTAGAATCGGATCAGTTGGTTAGTTATTTAGTCTTATTCAGATCTAAACTTATAAAAAAAAAAAATCGATAAAATTTAAAGATGATGTAAAGAGATATTTTTTAAAAAAATTTAAATCTTAAATAAAATTGTGATAGTAACCTAAGTTTTCTTTTAAAAAAATTTCATGTATTCATAATTGATACTTAATCTTTTTTATTTTTTATTTTTGGAAATAAAAACTTTTCATGTTACTGTAGAAGAAAGTTGTGACAACTATGCAAAATTTTATTTTCTAATGAATCCGTATTGGTCAAAGAATTTGAGGTCCACAAAAATGTCTTGAAGAATATTCCTGAAAATGTTTTTCCGCGTTTACAAGGCATAAAATATATAAATATATATAGTTTTAAACTCTTTAATTTGGTCGGATCTCCTTTCAATCATTACCTACCCATTTCAAGTCTTGGGTCAATACAAAATAATTTTGGAAATCGCAGCCAGAACAGAACCTATTTTACACTTAGTTTAGCTTAACCAAAAAATTGATGATATTAATAATTTACCTAATTTATTGAGCAAATGGAAGATTATTTAATTGTCAAACTTCTTTAAATCATGTTAAAAACTTCTTACAAGTTTTCAAAAGCCGTCGTGCACAGCAAGTCCTTGACAATTTACTTCAACAACGTAAACAAATTTCACCTTGCATAGAATGTATTTTAGATTCATTTATTATGAATATGTTTTTTAAAATAATAAAAATATTTTGATATTTATTTAAATTACTATTAAAGTAGGTAAATTTTTTAGGGTCAGAAAAATATTTGAAGTATTTTATAAAAAAAAAAACTAATAATTAGTTGTTTGAATTTGTATCAAACTCAAATTTAAATACTTTTTTTCCCCCTTAAACTCATTCTTAAAATTTTAAAATTCTTACATTAAATCTCGTGTGTTTGTAAAAAGTTATTTCATTTGTAATATCTATTTATATCAGCTCTCAAAAGAATTTGTTTTAATTATTTTTCTACTCTAATTAAATATTTTTATTGATATATTCTTCTCTAATTTATTGGAGATGCAAATGTCGTATAAATAGTTATGTACAAATGAGTTTTTACCAAAAATAAATTATTTAAAAAAAATTAAATTTAACTAAATATTCTTTTTAAAGAATTATATAAACAGTAAATTCAAGGATGATATACAAAACAAAACAAATATTCTAAATAATAATAATAGTAATAATAATAATTATTATTATTATTCAATAAATTTATGATAACTTAGCATGAAAGAAAACGCGATAAACGGTGGTAATTTTATTTTTTGAAATTTAATTATTAAAATTATTACCAACACCTGTCAATCGTAAATTTTGAAGCATTAATTTTAAGAATCGACTTTGAAAAGAAGTGTAATTAAGCATAATTTTAGGCACTATTCCAAGGACTTGTCATTTATAATTTCATTGACTGGGATTGAAATCAGATTAAAAGTCACCAAATTTTTAGCCACACATAAGTAATAGAAAAGTATACACACCTTTTATCTCTGTAACATTTAATAAAAACAATGCAAGTATAATTTTACCATATCCTTAATTTTAAAGTAATTACTCAAATATAGCATATTATGTGTCTCTAAAATTCATATAAGTTACAGGAAAATAAAAATAGTAGAAACATGAAAAATAAAATTTTAATATTAATCATACTCCAAATAAAATAAGTATCTTTAAAATGTAAATGTACATTAATTTCAACAATTTATTTTAAATCAATATTTATATGTATAACATGCATTCATATGTGCTAAAAAAATAAAATAAAAATTGTTAGAAATTAACTTGGACAATTATATATATTTTTATTTATATTTTTTACAAACATTATGTTTTACTTACAAGTTTTATTGATTTATAAGTTTTATGTTACATTTGTATGTTTTACCTTCGTTTACAAATATAATATTGTGATCTATTAGTTTGATCTTAATTTACATTTTTTTCATCACATTTACATATTTGATGTCAGGTTTATAAAATTGATGTTCATTTTTACAACTTAAAATTAATTTATTTTTAAATTTAACTTTTACATATATTATGTTTTACTTACAAGTTTTACATTATAATTTAAATTTTTACGAAAATGTTTACAGTACAATGTTGATTTACAAGTTTTATAATACATTTTTGTGTTTTAGCTTTGTTTGCAAATATAATATTGAGGTTTACTAGTTTGATGTTGACTTATACTTCGTATCATCAAATTTACATGTTTAATGTTGGGTTTTGCAGTTGATTGTTCATTTTTGTAACCTTAATGTTGGTTCAGTGTTTTTTTATTTTATTTTTACAAATATAATGTTTCACTCATAGGTTTTAGATTATAATTTAATTGTTTATGTCAAGATTTGCAATTGCAATGTTGATTTATAAGTTTTTTTTTTTTTTTTTAGCATTTGTTTGAAAGTTTTAGATTCATTTACAAATACAATATTGTCATTTACTAGTTTGATATAAACTTACACTTGTATCATCACATTTAATAATGTTCATATTTACTTTATAAATTTAATATTTATTTTTATAATTTTATGTTGATTTGTTATTTTTATTTTCAATTTATACAAGCATTGTGTTTTACTTACACATTTTATATTAGAATTTATTTTTTTATGTCACTATTTACATCTACAATATTGATTTATAATTTTGATACTATATTCGTACGTTATAGCTCTATTTACAAATATAATATTGTCATCATCCTAATTTTTATAAATTTCAAGTTCAAAGAAAATTCACACAAGACTTCAAAATAAACATTAGTTCATCACTAGCAAATTTTATTTACGTATATAAAAAAAAAATTATTATTTAAAGGACTCTCGTTTAAAATTATTGAACTTTTAATTTCTTTTGTCTTTGTGAGAATATAAAAACAATATTGATGAGACAATATACTATTTAGAAATATAACACTTAGTTACAGTCGAAATTTATAATGGTCGAGTTGAATAATTATAGTTAGATAATATTTGTGGTTTATACTATGCTTTATCTCTTTCAATATGTTGTTTACTAAATATATATAAATTCAAGAATATTAATTATACTACTATCTTGGCTCAAATTTTAATCTTTTCCTTCCAACACATCAATATTATTCAATTGAAATTTAAAAATGCATGGGCGATTTGTACACATTATCATTTTTATGCTTTAGTTCCTCTTAGAAGTATTGGCACTTGCCAATTTCATATTAATATACATGTATTGTATATATATATATTTTTTGCATCTTTAAAATCTTATAAAATGATACCTACCTATAATTTAAATTTTTTGTTTACTTAGATATATATATATATATATATACACTTGATGCAACAAAATTCATTTTTTAGACTCTGCGCACCAGCAACAATTTTCTT
>JAXCLQ010000002.1:7901305-7913000 GCA_035584115.1 Cedrela odorata | reverse complement strand
AAATATGGCTGCAACTTTCTTGCTGCTACTACCAGCGATAATGTTAGTTTCTCAGGTTGAGAGTACCTTATCTCGGTATCCACTAGTGCTTTGCTTGTGTAGTAGATGAAACGGTGGATCTTCTCTGTATTCTCATTTACCAAGACCAAACTCATTGAGTGGTCGCTAACTACCAGGTAAAGGTATATAACTTCTTTTACCTTAGGACTTGTCTGGTGTGGTGGGGATGTGAGGTTTTGTTTTAGCTTTTGGAAACTGTTTTCACATTCTTCGATCCACTAGATTTTCTTCCCTTTTCTCATGATCTGAAAGAAAGAGAAACACATGTCGGTTGATTTGGAGATGAACGTGTTTAACGCTGCCAATAACCCTTTTAAGGTCTGTAGTTCTTTAAGGGTAGAATGAAACCTCAGATCCAATATAACTCTGATATTTTGTGGATTGGCTTTAATACCACGTTTGCTGACCATATACCCTAGGATCTTCCTAGCTCTAACTCTAAATGTGCAGTTTTTAGGATTTAGCTTTATGTTATATTTTCTTAGATAAGAGAAGGTCTCCTCCAAATATTTTGGACGATCTCGGACTTTCAGGGATTCGGTAATCATGTTGTCCATATGCACCTCCATGGTTTCCCTAATTAACGGCTTGAAAACTCGATTAACCAGCCTTTAGAAAGTTGCCCAAGCATTCTTTAGCCTGAAAAACATCACTTTATAACAATATAACCCTTGGTCGGTGATGAATGCAGTCTTCTCCTGGTCTAGGTCATGCATTATGATTTGATTATATCTTGAAAAGGTAAACACCAATTTTGACAGTTTTCTAAAGAGTCCTTTGGTCTAGAATGACAGATTCAAGTTCTTCTGTTGGCTTCAATGTTGATGGTTTATCATCCTGCTCGATTTCCTAGTTGAATCTTTTCGTAACCGATTCATCCTGTACGTCCTTATTACTTGCTTCCAGAACATCTCTTTAAGGACGTTTTGACAAGCAATATAAATTTTTGAAAAAGGCTGCAAAGTATGACCAAGCCTTTTTCTAACTCCTTTTAATGATTCTGATCTTTTTTCCTGCTCTGAATTTCAACTTCAAGTAATGGATACTCTCTATCGCTTTTGTGGTCTTGAGGAAATGTCTCCCAAGAATCATCATGTAAGGCATTTTGATATCAACCTCTTGAAATTCCACCATTGTAGTCTTTTGATACGACCTTTCTCTTATGGTGATAGGTAGTTATACTACCCCTAGTAGGTAAACACACGATTCTTCGAAACCATAAAAGGCAGTATCAGCAGACCTCAGCCTCAAATCTTCAATTCCCAAAGAATTTAAAATTTCCTTGAAGATGATATAGGTCAAGTTCCTCGTTTCCACTAAATTCGGCTGACCTGAGCTATTCCCGCTGTCAAAGTTATTACCAAAGCATCATCATGTAGATAATGAACTCTTGCTTTATCTTCACCCGTAAACATAATGGCACTTAGGCGACTTTTTGCTTTTTCTCAGCTTCGATATTCATAATGTGAATATCCAACACTGAATTTGACAGTGAATATTTTGAATAATTCTTCCTCGATCTATTCAAATTTTCAACTAATCTCTCCTTGCCTGAAATCACCATGGCTCGCTCCTTATGTCTCTTCTCATGCTCGTCTTTTTGGTTCAAGGCTCTAAGTTCTTCTTCATTACTTATTACAAAACTCGGCAGGTAATTATTTCGAATCAGGATTTTGACTTGATTCTTGAGATCAAAACATTTATACGTCAGGTGCCTAGTGTTTTGGTGGAACTTGCAAATTTGTTCTCGACGTTCCCACTTAGCTTAGTTCTTATAAGATGGTGTTTCATCAATATGGATCCTTATCTTTTGATTTCCGGCTAGAGTTGTGAGAGTGAAGCCATCAGGGCCGTGAAAATCTAATCTCCTTGGACATGAGCTATTCTTTTTACCTCATCTTTTCTCAGTGAGCGGTATCCTTTTAGAGGAAATTCGTCTCTTCCACCCAAAGTTCTATTTCGCCCTTGAGCTTGTCTATCATTTCTTTCGAAGCCTCATAGGCCTCTCCTGTCGCCGTGTCTTCTTTTAGAATCTATTCTAAGATTTCGTGTCTCACTGCGAGGTTGTGATTCGAAAGCCTTTTCTTTCCTCAGTTTGAAGGCAATCTAATCTTCAATCTCAATCTCATTTAATAGCTTTCTTTGAGCTGTTAAATAGGTAGTAGCAGATTGCTTTTGTACAGAATATCATCCTCTTTCCACCCGCAAGCCTTCTTTAGACCTTTCAAAGTCAGGGAGTATTGATAAGCCCTCAACTTCATCACCTCGCCATGGTATCTTTTGAAAAAGTTCCTGAGACTTTCACCCTCTTCTTACTTCATGAGCAATAATGAACTTACAGTTTTGAGGCTAATAGTCACCCCCAAAACTCGTTTATAAACACTTCGTATAATTGCTCAAAACTACAGATGCTGCCACGGGTCAAGCTGGTGAATCACTTCCTTGCTTGCACTTCCAAAGTAAACTGGAATAAACAACACATTTGGAACTTGTTTAACCCTTGGATCAATATCATATCTCTGAAAAGATCCACATGTAGAGATGAGTCAGTTTTCCCTTTAAAATGGTTTATTTGTGGCATCTTAGACTTATTAGAAAGAACAAGATTCAAGATCTTTTGTAAGAAATGAGATTTGAAATATAATCTCATTTTCAGTTCAGACTTATTCGTGAAGTAGCCACGTTCTTCTTTAACGGTGGTTTCTGACTTTTTGTTTAGATTCCTATAGATGACGTTAGATGTTGATGTAACAAAAATCCTTCTTTGGACTTTACACACTAGTAACAATCTTCTCCTTCTTTGCTCAACTGCTTGCTTAATTTTCCATCACAACTGAAAGCCAAGGGGGCAAAAAGCCAGTTGTTCGACGAAAACCCTCTAATACTTAAGTCATGGTTTTGCTTTGTAAAAAAAAAGAATGTAGAATATATCAAAGTTTCATTATCCTTACCTAGTTGTCATTGTTCTTCTTTTATAGATATTTATGTCTCTCAAGTTTGGTAGAATTATATGGAATATAAAAAGAAAGATTTTGTTATATGAGAATCATGGAGATTCCATTAGGTACGCATCGGTTTCAAAATTTTGTGGGATCATATATGTCTATTTTTATGTGAGTGCGTTTACCGAGCTTAGGATTCTTATTATGTATAAATTTTTTACTTGTTAACAATCCTTGTTATAAAATAATCTAGAGAGAATTTGGGAAGGAAACGAATCCTTCATAGATACGTAGCTGTAGTAAAGTTTTAGAAGCTATTACTTAAGGCTTATTTTTCTATCTGGGATAAGCTTATGTGCTATATGCCTGAGACCTTTATTGGATGTACTCGGGGCCTTCATGAAGAGATCTCTGAATGAAATTCCGACCCAAAGCCTTTTCATGCAACTTTTGGAGGTCTTGGCTCTAGCTTCCTATGAGGTCCTTATTATTTTCTAAATAGTTCTTCTCAGATCAGGTCAGGTCTCAGGGCATTATTTCGCTTTTCATGACATCGTACTTTAGGCTTGTGGCTTATTGGGCTTCATATATATTGTAGGCCATATCCCCAACAATATATATATATATATATATAATGTAATTTATGTATCAAGTGATATATAAGAATGAACATATGTAATGCAATTTATATATAATTTTGTAATATAAATATAATTAATTGAATTTATATGTAAAATAGAAATTAATTTACATGTTAATGTTTGAATAAAATTTTTCTTCTTTCTAAGTCGTTAATAGAATTCAACTCCAATAGAGCTTTAAGCCCAATTTGAGATAATTTTGATTTGTAAGACTCAAGAAGTGTACATAGTGAGCTATGTGCTCACTTATTGAGTGTAATCCATTTGGGTTTGATTGTTGTTTTGGAAATTTGATTTTTAGTACACTTATTTATTCAAAGTAAGTTATGTACTCACTTATTGAATGTAAACTCAAGTAGTGTATAAAGCTCGCTTTGTTTTAAATTTTATTTATGGGTTAGATGTTTGTTAGATAAAAATTGGGTTATTGCAGAAAATGGTTATTATTGAATTTGAATTCATATTAGGAGTTCAGTCAGTTCAAGCTTTAAGTGTTTTAAATCTGTTTGTGAATGAGTTTTTATTTTCAATAGGCATAGTGGATCTATGATGGTCACTGTTAGGTACAGCAATACCAGCTGTGATCATGGACTAAGGTTTGAGAATGAAGAAAAGAAGAGCAGAGATTGAAGAGTGTAAGCGGGCGTGAGAAGAGCTCTGATGTTATCTTTATATGTGAGAGGGTATACACTTCGAAGAGGATTCTAAATAAGGTCATTTCATTATCTAAATATCCGACCATTGATACTTATGTTACTATCTATGGAGTTTCCGAGATTGACGCTTGTACTTCTGTGTGTGCAAGAATTGTTTGTGTTAATCAACATTAGGTCTCCAATAAGAATGAAATCTATTTTAAGAAATGCCTTAAGTTATCAGATTCTTCTATTATGTTGTCATAAGGTTGTTTTTTGTTTTCAGTTTCCTTCTTGATAATTTGGCTTGGATTCTCAACAAATTTTTTGTAATATACACTAAATTAGTAATACACCTATTCTATGACTTTCATTTATATCTTTTTTATTAAAACTGCATCCTTGTGATCAGAAGTTGAATATGGATTATGCGATTTGTGGATTTGGATATTTAAAATAATTTACTTGTGATATTTAAAATAGTTGCGATTTGATGGTCCTTGAAGTATTTTCTAAGCCATAGCAAAATGGTAATATGTCACGCCCTCGCCCGAGGGATCTACATGTGATAATCGCCACAAACCCTTGAGACACATTCTAAAATCTTAAACATATCTCTTAAGTCCGTAACGCTACTTAGATATCTATCCCCTATATAATTATTTACATAAATTTGTCTCTCTGACACATTTTCAAATCATTTTACAAGTAAAAATACATTTAATTTATAAAAAATATAGGGTACCTTACCAAAGACAATAGTTTCAGTTCATAAATAAATATATACAAAAATTTCTCAAAAACATACCCAGTGAACTAATTAACTAAGCCGGTAAGTCGAGGATGCGAATAATACCTATGAGGTTTTACACCCTTAATTGATCGCCATCACTAGATAACGCTTGATTTCCTGAAGTTAAGAGGTAAGGGGGTTAATATACGGGCTATACTCCATAAGTGGATAAAAATATATTTTAAGAAATCATTTATAGATGCATGTAAAATAATTTATTTTAATGAAAACATGGCTTATTATTCGAAATCATTGGGCTGGCTCCCTTTCCTAGTAATTACCCTTAGTCGTAGGTAACCCAAGACTGACAGTAGATTTTATGCAAGAAAACAATGTTATTTTAAACTTAAAACAATTCTTTTTAGAATAAATAAGGAAACGCATGCTAATTATTTAAAAACTGACCCACTACTGACGTTAACCTCGAGTAGTCACGTGATGATAATTATGACTGTCCTCGACAATCTCACAGGTGGGCAACTCCTTATATCATCCTCTCTTATGTATGTCCTACCTACGACGCACTCACTTAGGCGGCCTCTTAATAAATCCATCCATAGGCTACTTTCCTATATCTACAGTAGCAAATAAACTTGGCCCTACTGGCCATATCACCAATACAATTCATATATAAAATCCAAGAACACAATCATTCATAAACATTTCAAGAATATAATTATTCATAAACAATATTAAGAATTTACATTTTCAATATTAATCTTAGCCTTATAGCCACACACATATTTATTTAATTAACAGACCATTCACATTTATTTTAAATCATTAACAATAAAATTATTTCTTAATTCATAAAATAATAAGTCTCATAAAATAATTTAAAAGTATAAAAACATGTAAAAATATAATCCACTCATAGCAATGGGTGGTAACCATTCCCTCTATTAATCCTCGTACCTTATAAGTTCTTCTCTCGAGTGTTCGGTGCCTAATTTCACACATGCATAGTATAATAAATATCCAAGATTTCAATTAATTAATAAATATGCACTAAATGCAATGTTCTTGGACTGTATGTTTAAAATTCCTTAATTTGACACATATTACTTCATGAATCTTAACTATCAATGCTATTTATCCGATTTCCAACAACGAAATCTCATGGCCGTAAATATTCTATATTCGCGTTTTTGTCTAAGACAAATATACATATTTTAAACAACATTTAATGCATATTTATCATTATATTCTTTCTATTATCACCACTCAATGCGAATTTATGTTCCCTATGTAATAATCAACGTAAATTTTTTAGTGAACAGTAACCTCAAATTTCAACATATTCTTAAATCATGAAATCAAACCTATAACGAGTTAATGGGTTTACCTGTAACCGGTAGAAACTCTTTGAAACCTCGAATCGTCATTTAATAGAAAAAGTCTCAAATTCCATTTTAAAACCCAAATTTCTTTTCTTTTCTTTTCTTTTTCCTCATTTTCTAGTACAAAATTTGTATTAATGCGAAGAAGAGATGGCAGGTAATCATTTAGTAATGAAATTTTTAGAAGAAATTGGAAGCAATTTGAAAAATAAAAAGAAATAGAGAGAGAGAGAGAGGGAGAGAGAGAGAGAGAGAGATAACGATTTTTAGAAAGAGAGGGGGAGAGAATTAGGTTTTTATTTTAGAGAAAGAGAATCATAAGAAATATTGGGGGTCTTGGGTTTATATAGAAAAATACAAAAGTACCAAAATGCCCTTAAAAAAATTTAGAAATTTCTGAAAATACCCAAGTTTTGCAGTGAATCAGTTGACTGTTTCCAGCAACCATCGATCGGTTGCTTTTTTTCACCACACAAGCTACTGCCGGTCGACCAGTTCAATCCACCCTTCTATCGGTCAATCGGATTCTATCGGTCAATCGATCCCCTAATCCGATTGACCGATTTCTCTTTTATTATTATTATTATTATTATTTATATTCCTATTATTCTTATAAACAATTAGATTTTCTTTACAGAGGCAGAGTCAACCAGCTAATGAGACCGCCGAATACGTTAGTATAGGACAGTATATTGATTCTCATTACATGCTAATTCCAAATCACTAATTTCATTCATATTACAAGCTGACCTAAACTCGACTAAGCCTCGTTAATTTGCCAATTAATCTTGGATCTTACACATGTGATAATGAATGTAATTAAATGACTATTTCACCTTTATATTCGAATAATAAAGTTTACATAGTATACCTTCTTATAATGTGCCAATATAGCAATTTTAATGTAGTGACATCTTTTGTTGAACTAAACCAATACTAAATTTTGCTTGGAACCGTGGGACAATTGAGATTTTGAATGCAGTTGTATGAATGCTTCTCCCTGGACAGGTTGATGAGGAGAAAGAATTGAGTTTAATTTGTAATTTTGCTTGAATAAAGGTAAGATGGAGTGTGTAGTTAATAAAGAATTGGGTTTAAACCCTAATGAATGAAACAGGATGATGCACACATCTATGCTTTGCACCGTGGTTCACAGCTTATAATGCTTATTAAAACTTCAATTTGTAACTCAAAATCAACTAAACATATCCATGGTGTTCTAACGTAAGATTGCTCAAAATCAAACACTAATGAATGAAACAAGACCTCTCTCTCTCTCTCTCTTTCTCTTTTTTTTTTTTTTTTGTGTTTGTTAGTTATTTAATTGTTTGTAAAGAAAAAAATGCTATTCACTTTGTGGCTCTATTTGGGTTAGTTAAGATTTCATAATACTTGAAATGTAGATTTAATTATATGGAATGTGTTATGGTCGAGTTAACTTTATATCTGACCTTGAAATGGGCATTGACCTTGACATGCTTAATGCAAATTTCCTTCTTTTTTCCCCTAGAAGCAGTGCTTTAGCGAAGTAGTAAAAAAGCAAATTCAGTAGATTTACCATATAGGGTCAATTTTCTTTATATCATTGGATTGTCTTTTTGGGTGGCTAGGCTTTCCAATGTTATTTATTTATTTATTTAATGCTAGATAATGATGCGGGAAGTATGTTTTAAGATACCTATTTCTAAAACTTAATCATTTAGGTCTCAAAGACGATCAATGAGAAATAATTGTGTCCTAGGTGGCAGAAGTCAAGATAATGAGATAGATTGACAGCAAGTTATGGTCAAGCAGTTGGAAGGAGGGGCCGTGTTGAGGGATTGTATATGGTTAAACTCTATGGTCACATATGGTTGCTTGCATAAGTATGCAAGTCTTATGTTTGTTGATTTTATGTAGCACTTTTTATATAAATTTTTTTATGGTATTGATTATGCTAATCAATTTTATTTCATGCTAATTTGGCTACTTAACTTATTTTCTAGGTTGTTGACGAGAACACTATTAATGAAAGCAATAAACTTTATAGTTGAATAGTAGGAGCTGTTCTTATTAGGCTTTATAGAAGCTATGAATCATCAAATACTTTTTTCCTTGATTAGCTGCTTATGCTTACTCTATTTATAAACTTGCAGTGATTATCATGTCTCGTATTTTTGCTTGCACTTTGTATGTGGGTCCTATAAAAGGTCATTCAGAGTTTTAGAGAGTAAATTTTGATATAATCCCATCACTTTGATGTACCCTTTTTTACTTTAGAAAGGTAGTATTTTGTTTTAATTCTTCTAAACATAATCTAATGACTATGCTATTTGAATGCTCAGGTACTTGAACAAAACAATGGTTCCTATCATGAAATATTTGAAAAGTTTTTAGAGCGGGTAACTTTTTCTTTTAATCATTATTCTGGTTACCCTTAAATAATCTCAGTGCTTGTAATTTACATGTTATTCTACAATTTGGATATGGAAACAAGATTGTTCTTGTTGAAAGAAATGGGCTTGAGAGTAATCACAAGTGAAGCCTACGTTGTAGTTAAAATAGGCCTAATCATAAATAATACACAAATCTAGTACTTACATAAAATAGAGAATGTATAAGAAGACAGAAAACTTATACTAGACTAATGTAATTAAAGTTATTCTAGTGATCAAACACACTACCAAGGATAACAAACTGTTTTTTGATGATAAAGATATAACAATTTTTCTTAATTAATATAAAATATTTATAGGTCATAAGTTAGGGTTTCTTGGAGGCTACACAGTGTTGTATATAAAAATTTCTGCAATTGTATCTTTATCTGGTGTAGTGAAATACAAAATACAAAGCATTTTTAAAAATATTACATCATATTTCCTAAATTTTCACTTGGTATCAAAGCTAGACTTTAATGACGTCAAGCAACAACACACCACCATTAAACACTGCTTCAATGACTTAATTCAATACATCTTTTGTCTTTATTGGACCCATTAAACACACATACTCAAACTATCTTTTGTGAAAAACCCAAGTGTTGCCTAGCATTTGAGCAAACAATCTTGAAAATCTCATTGATGGGAATAAAGAAATTCCTAAAAGGATGATCGTGAGTATTTGACCAGGAGCAAAATATCATCACAACTGAAAACCCAAAATACCAAGCGTGGGAAAGACAAGATTAGACTTTAATAAGTTAGTCATTTTCCTCAATAACAGAAGAAGCTATTGGTTCAATCATGGAGTGTAGAAACTCACATGAGTTATGGGCTGCCTTGGAGCTGCTTTTCACTGCGTAAACTACTACTAAGCCTATCCAGCTTAAAGGAAAAATCCAGAAAACTAAAGAAAGAAGGAATGACCATGAATGACTATTATGTCTGGATGAATTCCTTGGTCATAGGTCTTAGATCTATTGGTAACAAAGTGATAGACAATACATTAGTTTTATTCTTGCTGAAAGGATCAGGGCCTGAATATGATCCAATGATAGTGAATATCACCTCAAGAGAAGAAAAGTTGTTGCTTTATGATGTATAATTAATGCTACTAAGCTGTGAGAGTAGAGTAGAAAAGAACCTATTTATAGGAAGTGTCAACTTGCCACCGAATTACTCTGTAAATATTGCTCAATCAGGCTAGAACAACTATCAAAGAAGAAATTGGTCAAGAGATAGAAACAACAACTAAAATCATCACTTAAGCTACTGAAATTAATTTAAGGGGAATTTTACAGCTAAAGGAAATGACAAGAACATATATAGGGAAATTTCAAGCTTACTGGCCAAATATGCAATAAGATTGGATATGTAGTTGTAGTTTGCTGGCAGAGGTTCAACAAAGATTTCACACCCACAATCACTGTCAAAACTAATAAGAAAGAAGCATACGTTGCAGTATCATAAGACACAACAAATCCATCTTGATACTGGGATAACAGAGTAACAAATCATGTCACCAACAATTTGGGAAACCTTAACATGACACAAACTATAAAGGCAGTGACCAATTGGTAATAGATAATGGAAACAAATTCATTATTTCTTATGTTGTTCATTCAATACTGTTTACTTTGCACGCACATACCAACAAGTATTTGTTTTTGAATCAAGTCTTGCATGTGCCTACAATAACAAAAAGAATCTTATTAGCATATCCAAGTCAACTGATGACAATGATATTAACATTTTATTTAACAAGAATATGTATGTGATGAAGGAATAAAAAACATGGGAGAATTTTATTACAATGAGTGGCTAAAGATGGGCTTTATTAGCTGTTGTGTTACCCTTCAATTCAATTTCTTTAGTTCAATTGAAAACTTCAACTATTAAAAGTTTAGAGTCAATGTTGCCTTTATGTTTTAATGCTTCAAAGCAAGTTAGTAAGGAAATAAGTTTAAATTGTGATTAGAATGTATGGCATAGGAGATTACGACACCCTTATTTTTTAGCACTTAAGAAGAGTCTTTTAAGTTGTTCTTCTTTGAATATTAATGAAAATTCATATTTTTCTTTTTGCAATGCATGTCATCTTGGTAAATCTCATAGACTTAGTTTAAAAAATATAGAAGTAAAGTCAATAAAACCTATCCAAATCATACAAACTTAGTTTAAAAAATGTAGAAGTAAAGTCAATAAAACCTATCCAAATCATTCATTCTGACCTTAAGAGAATAACATCAATTCCTTCTAGCCAAGGTTATAGATATTATATAATTTTTGTAGATGATAAGACTTGTTTTACTTGGATTATCTATTAGCCAGCAAGAGAGAAGTACTTAACACCTTCTAAACATTCAAAAAAATAAGTTGGAAAACACTAAGATACTATTGCACACACACTTACCACAAAATTGGAAAAGTCGAATGAAAATATAAACACATTTTAAAGACATGATTTACCTTACTAGTTCAAAGAAGTATGCCTTTGATATTTTGGTAAGGAAGTCTTCAGTATAACCACTTATCTCATAAACAGATTAGTAACATCAATTCTCAAAAACATTTTATTATTTGAAGCTTTTTTTCATATCAATCTAGATTATGCATTAATTAAAACATTTGGATGTGAATGTTATCCTTTCCTTAGACTATACAATAATCAAAAGTTTGATTTTCACAGCGTAAAGTGTTTTTTGAAATACTAATATGCAACCCAAGAGGGGGGGTGAATTGGGTTTCTAAGCTTAATTTGACTAAATTTCAAATTTGCTTCAATTTAACCACACAATTAACACATAATTAAATATAAGCTTATGAATGTAAATAGAGTAAGGAAAGAGAGATTGAACACCTTGAAT